>JAXBDA010000360.1:0-90973 GCA_036023075.1 Gaultheria prostrata | reverse complement strand
TTTTCAAAAAGGAATCTACTTTTAAGGGCAAAATAGGAAATGTACCCACTAACTTTTCAAAACACACACTTATTAAGGGACAACCCAAAATGGAAATGTCTACACTATAAAAGGGACGGAGGGAGTAACTAAGAAGATAGGGCGCGAGGAAAAAGAAAAAAAAAAAGAAAAGCCTCTTTCCAAATAACACAACCTAAGAGCATGTACAGCAGCTTGGGCATAATTTGAGCAAAAAAACCCAATGAACAGTGCATATTTTTTACTTTACCTAGTCACATCTCTTTCAACACTCCAACAATCCTCTCTATAATTTTCTCTATTCCTATAAAACATTATAAAAATGTAAAAAGTAGGATAGAGAACGAGCAAAAGTAATAATTAAAAAATAAATAAAAGCTGAGAGGGAGAGGAGGATAGAGGAGAGAGAGGGTAAAAAGTATTAAAAGAGTAGGATAGAGAACGAGCAAAAGTAATAATTAAAAAATAAATAAAAGCTGAGCGGGAGAGGAGGAGAGAGGAGAGAGAGAGTAAAAAGTATTAAAAGAGTAGCTAGGGAATAGTACTTCGGTAAAGATACCGATGTACTGTAGCAGGTTTGAAGAAAATGTAAAGTACTGAAAGGTGTAGAGAGACTGTTGCAGGGGTGATTCCCTCATTTTGGTAGTCAAAATGGACAAGATGACCTTATAGAGAGAGAGACTGCTGCTCATTCTCTAAGAAGATAGTGCACATTTCTCTTGTAATTACACCTTAATCACCGTACTTAACTGTAACACATGCACCGGCCAAGTGAAGCCATCTAGGAAGCACGGGTACCGGTACGCGGTACGGGTACGATACGGGTACGGGTACGCGATACGGCAAAAATCAAAAAAAGTAAGGTACGGGTACGGTTGTGTACGTTAATGTATTTTTTTTTTAGATGTAGGCCCTGACTCACATGGAGAAAACCTATTAGAATAATAAAAGTGGTTGACAGAGTAAAGAAAGTGGATCGGATAAAAAAAATAAAATAAAATAAAAAGTAAAGGAAGTGGTTGACAGCTGTGGTAAATTTGAACAATACAATTGTACTCACAAAAAATACTAGTGCACTGAGCAAGCATTTTCTTGAAACAGGTGCATGCACTCCTTTCTAAACTTTTTCTTTTTGACTAATGCAGCCAAAGACCCAGAAAAGAAAAAAAGAACACCTTTTCGTTCTTGTTTTACAGTTGAACCGACAAAAAAAAGAAACAAAAACAGAGAGAGAGAGAGAGAGGAGGCTTAGCAGCTTACCAGACAGAGAGACGGCGATGACGATGTCTAAAGAGTGAAGATTCTTCGATCAGAGGTGAGCCGATCGACGAGCAGTGGTGATGATCGACGAGTGACGAGCAGTGGTGATGATCGGAGAAGATGACCGGAGAAGAGCTGAGGTCGGAGAAGATGCTCTGATTTCGTTTCCCTCTCTCTCTCTCTCTCTCCACGTACCCATTTTCCCATTTCGTACCCATTCCCGTACCCAGGAAGTACCCTCCCGTACCCGGAACAGTGCAAAAGAAACCCGGTACGTTTTTGCCGTACCCGGTACGTATTTCGCCGTACCCAGCCGTACCCGTACCCGATACTCGTACGGCGACGTTTTGGCCGTACCGGTGCTTCATAGGAAGCGATAGACCCTTTTCTCCTCATTCTCCTTTCACCTAGCTCTGTTTGTTACTCCCCCGTCCCCCCTCTCGAATCCAAAGAGCAATTCTTGTTTTTATACAATTTGATGATTCATAGCTCCAGAAGGTGTCTAAATGAGACACTTGTCCCCCCACCATTTTATTTGTTTTATAGTTATCTTTTATGCTTATCTTGCTTGCACTGTAAGTGCTCAAGTTTAAAGATATTCCACACCATGCCGCCACATTTTATTCTTTCAATTTTTCCCTCTTTTAACTGTTACCACATGTAAAACAAAAGCCTAAACATAAAAAGAATATTTGTATTCACCAACATATATCCATACCAGCTGGAACTTTTCTATGGTGCCCCAAAGTGGTATTAGAGTACCGGTGCCCCACTAAATCTAAGCCACTAGATAAAAAATAGATGAATCTGAGCCGTTAGATGAAAATCAACACAAGAAAGAGGGTGATTTTGCTCTTTTCCCGAGCAATTATACTTACTATTAACACATGCTTTACTTACTACAAAAACAGACCACACTTACCACACGTATAGGCCATAAATTGTGGTAAGTAAAGCCTATGTTTGTGGTAAGTAAAAACATGTGTTCATAGTAAGTAGATCAAGTGTTCACGGTAAGTAAAATTGGGGTACCGGTACCCCAATACCACTTTGGGGCACCACAGCCCAACCAGCTGGTATAAAAAAACACATCTGGAGCTTGCACATTATTAACCCGGAGCTATGCAATTGAGGTATTACAATCGGGTCTTGATCCCATTGAAAACGAGGGGGATACAAGAGCTTAAAGAAAATAATTTATTCTACAACTCCTTGAGGGTAAAATGGTCAGTTTCATCTTCAGTATGATGAGATTTCTTATGTTTTTACATCAAACCTCTGAATTTGGACTCAGGTGATTCTTCTGAAGCTTCCGCAACCATCACTTTGATGACAGCACTATAGTATTTTTTAGCAAAAAGTTACAAGCAAAAATATCAAAATGAACCCCAAATGCTAGTAACCACCAACAAAGACAATTCGGTCTTAGCACGTGACAAAATCACAAAACGATTAGTAGCATGCTTATTTTCATGTGTTTATTACAGATGAGACCTAACTGTCTCGTACAAATCCTGAAATCTTTATTCCATCATGCAGGGTACTATAATCCTTCATTAAAATACATTAGTTCTCTTGAGTTTTGTTCATCAAAAGCTTCTTCTGTCCAGAATTACTGATGAACATGTATTGGGCATCAACAGCACCATTTAGGATTAGGACTCTGTTGGAAGTCCCTTCTCAGTCCAAGCAGCATACCCTCCAACAACTGTAAAGCCCTGCATACATGAAAAGAAAATTTTCTTATGAGATTTTGTACTTGTTCAACTAAGATTCCACAAAAAGGGTACAATTTAACTTTTGCGAAGCTAAATAACTAAAAACTTGTTCAACTGTTTATAGCTTCTTTGAGGAAATAGGAGTATACTTACAGTACCAGATCTGTAGCTGCCATTAGCGATCTTTTACCGGCCTGGCATGCCTGAAATTCAGAAAGTGAATCTACTTCACAAGTCTGCAGAAGGGATGAAGACAACATTTTGTTCCTCAAGACACATAAAATAAAGGTTTTCAACAAGCTGCTTGATACTGTTATTTACAAGTAAACCATCAGTGGAATCCACCGGTATATCATGGTGATAATTAACTACTTAAAACAGGACCCGTTGAGAGAGAGGGAGGGAGAGGAAAAGTCAATCGCTTAGATACCTCATGCATTCTGCCTACTCAGACGGATTGGCTTAAGATCAAAATGCTTACCTCAACCATGTTGAGACCTCTCACGGGGAGGTATTATTGGCCCACCAAAAAAATCTAAGTAGATTTTGTAATGTGTGTGTCTAGAAAATGGTTTAATCTGAATGAAGAAGTAAGAAGGAATAGCTCTTCTACAGTATCTCTACATTCTCTTGTCCATGGCTCCTTGCTGGTTTCTTAAAAATTGGTGTTATGGTGATGATGGATCAAACCTGAACTCGACAATTGATTAACAGAAGGGATCAAAAAATAAATAAATGTTAAAGAAGAAGTTAGACCAAAAAAATTATTGACTTACAACAACAATTTTATCATCATTTGTAAAATGTGATGATACTTCCTCCAAAAAATTAGGGTTCTTGGACATGCCTGCAGCAGAGTATCAACAGAAGAGCAAAACAAGGAATTTTAAGTATACCTTGTAAGAGTCATGAAAGAAAGCAAATAAATGTTACTATCTAGGCCCTACCAAACAACAGATATTCTGCACTAGTATGCACAAATAATATCTCTTTCAAACTAGCAAGTTGTGATAGCTAATAGAACCTAAAATAGAGACACTCTTGGATCATCCTCTAGAATGTAAAACTGAGGAACTACGAAGCACCGATATTTCTGACTACTTGCCGGTGTTGTGTTATCATTTTACGAGAAAGTAATATCAATATCGGGCACTCCGAGGACGCACGACACGCTCGTGGACACATACAAGGCATGCCAGGTAGCTTGTCAAGTAATTCTGATAATTTTAAAGCATGGGACATTCCGGGGACACCCGGGCTCCACTTGGACACAAATTGAAACATGACAACCGACAAGGATCAAATTACAATATTAAAAGCTTATTTGAAGGGATGTTTGAAAAATATAAGGAGAAACATCCGAATAACTTAATATTGACCAAATAAAACCCTCGTTGAACTTGTAGTATCGAAATTGAAACAATACAAATTGAAAAGATACTATTTGGTTTTGGTTATTTCCAGATGCACTGTTAATATGAATACCAACACAATATCTATCATATTATATACATGTAATTATTGTTGTGTCCCCAATTGTGTCTGTGATCCTAATTGCTATGTCCCGTGTCCGTATGTTTGTGTCAGCATTCGTGCTTCTTAGCTAAGAAAATATACCCAAGAAACAGAAGAACATAAATTGCTTTCATTATAGACATAAACCTGATCCAATATAGAGCAAGTAAGGAATTTTGATGGCCCCAACAGCATGCCCAGCAGTAAACTCCTGAGGAGTCCTACACAGAGTCACAAAGGCACCACCAAAATACAACAATTACAGCACACAGTACCATAACTGTACGGACACAGAAGCTGGCCACAAAAAGTGCACAAATATCTAGAATTTTACAAGTTGCATTGGTGGAATCCACTTCTGAAAAAAAAATCTCATCTGCCCTTACACTTTATATGGATGGTTTTAGCGTTGTAAATTAATCCACCCATGAACATTTGATATGATATAACAAATGAATCACGTTGAAATTCTGAAACATTTGGAACAACTTTGCAAAAAAAAAAGAAGGATGACAAGTACCTGACATCCAAATACTGGTGTCCAGCCTGAACAAGTTCATGGGCTGTTTGAATTGACGCCGATTTTAGAACAGCTGAAGAGTCCACATTCCCTCCCATAGCAGCCATCAACCTCCAAACTCCCAATAATCATGACATAACCCAGCTGATTGCAAAAACCCCATGACATAACCCAGCTGGTCGGAAGGATGAACCTGCATTTTATCATCCTTAAGGCCCACGAGGCCACGAATCTTATGAAAATTATATCAAAAATTCGTACAGGATTCCAAAAGCACGCTAAGAGACCTACAAAGCTAAGAAACATGGTACAGCGACAGGAAACGGAGCAATAAGACACAAACTAGCTGACGTTGCAATTTCAAAATATAGAACACGTCGACAACTAGGAAATATACACTGTATATACAAATAATCACATGCAAACAGATTTCATGTTTCTCATGTGTGGAAAATTCCAAACAACTTGAGGGCGGGCTTTAGGCATCAACAGAAAGTTTCTAGAGTCTCCAAGCATTATGGATTGAAAATCTCACCAATGGTGCCATCACAGTATTTCGCAGGTGTGTCGATCATACAACACTTGCATGCACAAGTTTAATCCTCAAATATGGGATACCCCGTTGGTCACAGTCTCATGTAAAGAATGATCAACCACTCAAGAATTGATCATGGATTACCATATTTGTTCAAAGTGTTGACTTGGTTGCCATGCCCTGTGGAAAGTCATCCCAAATGGCCCTTTATTGAGGCACCAACGATGCCACGAGTCAAACTAACGGGCATTGGTGGAATCCACTTCTGAAAAAAAATCTCACTTGCCCTTACACTTTGTATGGATGGTTTTAGCGTTGTAAATTAATCCACCCATGAACATTTGATATGATATATCAAATGAATCAAGTTGAAATTCTGAAACATTTGAAACAACTTTGCAAAAAAAAAAAAAAAAAGGATGACAAGTACCTGACATCCAAGTACTGGTGTCCAGCTTGAACAAGTTCATAGGCTGTTTGAAACGTCGCCGATTTTGGAACAGCTGAAGAGTCCACATTCCCTCCCATAGCAGCCATCAACCTGCAAACTCCCAATAATCATGGCGTAACCCAGCTGATTGCAAAAACCCCATGCACCAAAATTCTCTAGTCAATGAGTAATTGGTACTTCTTCTTTTTTTCCTGAAAGGCAGCTGGTATTTATCATGTCAATAATAGTTTACCCCAGTCTACTTGAATGAATGTTCACATTACTTTGAGCATCATCTTTGACTAGGTACTCCAAACGATCAGTGTCAACTAAGGTTCCGCAAGAGGAAGGATGAACCTGTATCATCCTTAAGGTTCACGAATCTAACGAAAATCAAAATCTCACCAATGGTGCTATCACAGTATTTCGCAGGTGTGTGGATCATACAGCACTTAATTACATGGATAAGTTTAATCCTCAAATATGGGATGCCCCGTTGGCCACCCTCTCTTGTAAAGAATGATCAACCACACAAGAATTGATCAGGGATTACCATTTTTGTTCAATGTGTTGACTGGGATGCCATGAGACGGCCCTTTGGAAAGTCATCCCATATGGCACTTTATTGAGGCACCAGTGATGCCACGCGTCAAACTAACGGGCATAAGTTTCCCAACATCATCCACAGGGGCTTTGGTCCACGTGAATCAAACATGCAATGTCAAATTATTAATAGGAAGTCGGACCATGCATTTGGCAACTCCTGTCTCAATCCTCGCATAGTGGTGGCGCTCTCAATTCTCGCTGTCACGAATTTGATTAAGTTTGGGATTTTTTTTTTTCTTTTTTTATAGACACCTTGCACCCTCAGGCTTATGCTACCATACAAGCAAGCAAGTGCACGTTATGTGACTTGGTTATGCAACATTTCAAAAAACATTAGCAGACTCAAAGCAACGTTTCTCTAGCAATTATCGGGCATGGACGCTACTAAATCCTAGAACACTTTTCAATGATGCATTTCATCAAACAACAAAGAAGCAATCCCTCTTCAGTCGATCTCCTATGTAAAAATGCTTTAGGCAAAGGGATAAAATTACAAAAACAAACTTTTCTTACACAAAAGAAACTATCTGGGCAAGAGAAATAGAGACAAATTCGTGATTCAGACCCAAATTGAGTTTAAAAAAATCGCCAATTCAAGGAAAGATGATCATACCCCCGTCACTAATCACAGTTTGTAAGATGTGTTATCTGATAGGACATCGTTTCGAGCTTCGAATGAGCGGCAGGCGACGTCGTTTTGGTTGGCTGGAGCCTCTAAGTTGCCGACCGTGGTCGGAGATGATCAGCCGGGAAAAGTACAGGGCCGTAAATGGGAGAAGGAGAGAGTTGCACCGTCGGGTTCACGCGAGATTATATTGAAGCTGCTTATTTTGGTTTTGATTCAGTATATCCAAACCTATATTAAAAAACAAAAATCCATTCAGATCAAGTACCAATCCAATTTCAATTAATATGAAATTTTTACATGATGTGTATTTTTCTGCGTTCTACAATATAAATGTCGTCGATCATTAAAATATTGCTTAGATAGATAGAACGTGTACTTCAAGTTCTCTAGGATTGTTAAATTATGGTGGATATAGGGTAGAAATCGTCCTTGCAGCAGTTGAGAGTTCTTGGAAATGAAACGACGTCGTTTTCCCTTCATGACGCAGGTTGAACCTGTGTCATGACGGCTTGTAGGTGAGAGATCTTGGAAATGGAACGACGTCGTTTTCGTTTCATGACTTAGGTTGAACCTGCGTCATGACGTGGAAAATATTTTTGCATTGCAAAAAAATAAAATCCAAAACCTCAAAACTCATTTTTTGTTCGATCTGTACAGAGCGACGACCACACCGCCACCACTGGCAGCGCCTCCCTCTCCACCTCCATCTCCGGAAACGAACACACCATCACGAGAACGCGACGAATCAGACGAGCACGTGGGCGAGTCAGGTCTCTCTCTCTCTCTCTCTCTCTCTCTCTTTCTCTCGTGAAATTAGGTCTGGGAAATTGATAATTGGATGCTGACATTGATGTTTACTAGATTAATAAGTGCTGGTATTGGAAATTGTGTTCTGCAAGTTTTTGCTAGATTAAAGCTAAAAGTACGTTTTTTGGGTGCAAGAATTGATTGATTAGCTGCTCAAATTATAATACCTGACATTATTGTTTCAAAACCGAACTTATGTTGTTTTTTGTGCTAGAATTGAATGATTAGCTGCTGAAATTAACATCATATGCTGAACTTTTCGTATAAGACCGAAGTTCTGTTGTTTTCTATTCTGGATAAGCTGAAATGGTGTGTTTTGGTTTTTGGAAGTAATAAAACATCATAAAACTTAAGTGCTGAAATTGTTCTATATTCACCGTGAGGGTGTTTTTCCGTGTGTAATGTGACATATTGAGAAGCTTATTAATGAAAAATTGCTTAACCGTTTTGAGTGCTGAAATGGGAAAAGTAAGTAGTGAAATTATTACTAGTTTGAAGCTGAAATTTATTTGAATTTTTTTTTTCCACCCGGAATAGCATATGGAATTAGATTACAAGGGGACACTTTTTGTGCATTCGTTTGGAATCTTGTGGTTAGTATTAAAAATATCATGGAGATATCAAATCCTTCGAAATGAAGGTTAGAGTATACCATTATTCATTTGCTCGCTTTTGTCAGATTTAAAAAATGGAAACTTGATGTTTAATTAATGTTAAATGTCGCTTATGTGGTTATCAGGGTCTGTGGCCTACGATTCCGAAGAACACCAATCCGAAGCTTGTTGAACTGCTTGAGAGGTGCTGGTAGCAAAACCCCACTCTGAGACCCGATTTCTCTGAGATCATATAGATGCTGCAGCATATGCCCAAGAGTTCAAGATGTGGGTGGGGGTGGTTACGGCAAGGTGACCTGCTGTCCCCATATCTTTTTGTGTTCTGTTACTAAAAAATCTAAGGCCCCGAGGCCCGGGCCTCTTAGGCCTTGTCCTTGGGCCGGTCCTGAACTGAGCACAAAGAAAGTTGCACAAAAAATAATTTCCTCATCCTTTCTCATTTTTTTACACAAAGGGTTTTTCACTCTAACTTTAAATTTGAGTAACAGATGGAGGGCACTAATGATATCTTGCTCATAGCTTGTCCTTGGTGTTTTGATTCATTATTTGGCCTACTTCACTACTGTGTGCTATCTTTGGTTTCATAGTGGTGTTGTGAAGCTAATTCTATTGCAGTCTTATCCTCACTTATTTTTTTGGTCTAAAAGAGGATGCGCAGATATAGTACTCCTGTCACCTCCGCCACGGAGTATTGTCCCATCACACCACACTACTATCTCTAAGAGACCTTATCGCAGTCAGAACCGAAGCTAAGGTGCCACCACGTATGAGTGGTGTTCGGAGAATATTTTGTTGAATTTATGTGAAGTTTGTTTGAGTAATTTTTTATGTTCCCTTGTACTTCTCTCCTATCATCATGTTTAGTTCCAAAAAGGGGCTACGGGGACTTGAATTTGGGCATTGACAGCATGCTTACTATTGTTGTAAAATTGTGGGTACCATAATATTATTAATACTTTTACTGTGACAAATTTATAGTATGATGATCAATTCATGCATAAGATTACACCACATTTTATCTCCCCTCACTCATATCATTAGCATCTTCCACAACTCTACCGCACCAACATCACAACTACAAAATAGGAGGAACATTAATTATGCTCAGCACAGTTGCCCCCTAGCTTTTGCAATTTGGCTTTTTTCTTGGTTTTCCTGATCATAACCTTCTTCCTTTTCCTTTTATCCGTCTTCGCCTTTGCTGCCAAACACTCTTCCACGACGGAGGCCACAGAGGGGGAGCCAAAAGCATATATTATCGATGGACAGTTCCCACCTTGCATTCGTAATCGATGGACAGTTCTGCTGCTTCTTTGCAAAACTCGCTGAGCATTTTCTTGAACTTTTTGCCTCCATACTTTATCTTACCTGTCAATGGGAGCAGATACATGAAGCAAAGTTGAATAATATAGTACAAAGTCACAAAAAGAAATAGAGACGAGAAGATAAAAGGAAAAAAAGAAAAGAAATAGACATGCACCGGAATTTTCGGCCATTATATATCTTGCTTGTTTTTTCTTTGGTAATGCACTTTCAGAAGTAGCAGTGGTGTGGTGGTGAAGCAGAGAACCGAGACCCCTTTATATAGTACCAAAACCTAAAAGGAGCTCTAATGATGTCCATGTAATCTTTATCTTAGTAATTAGGTAAAATCTATCGCTAGATTGCTCAAATTTGTAATGAAGTTCAAATTCTATAGGATGTACCTAACAAGGGTACAAAAACAAAATGAGGCTATTTACTTCGAAAGGAGGGGAGTCATTTAACGTGGATAAAGGGGAATTTACTAAAATCATTCGCATAGTCAACAAAACCAAAGTCATTTAATTCATACTCATTCATCTGTACTTACTGAAATTCCATAAAGCGCGTGTTTGTTACTTTATGTGATGTAGCCAGTAAACATCTTTCTGGATAAGCACAACTCGGTATGGATTTCATACCTTAATATTGATAAATGGGGACTATTAAGATATAAAAGATACCACCTAATGAATTGTGTGAGTTTTATTCTATTTCCAAAAACAAGAAAACTAATCGATTCGAGTAGGATTTGCAACAACATACACAATTTTGAATATATTTGTATCCCATGTTCAAACAAGGAAAAAGTGACATGACTTCAAGTTGGGTTGGCAGAGAAATGCTTAATTAGGTTAACACAGTTTAACTGATACCTTCTTGAATGGAAATAATTCTATCTTGTTGCCAAATATGGGAAAATGTAATCATTTCGGGAAGTGTATTCAATGGCATATCCATATAGTGAGCAAGTTTCTTGTGCCAATGTCCTTACGAATATTATGAATATTAGACCAGAGCTTGTAGCTCCATTAGTTGCGTACCGATACTTAGGTGCTGTGTCCTTACGAATATTATGTTGTACTAATTTAACTAACATGCTAACATGTATCGCTAGACTTGGGCTGGTATTCACTCTTTTGGGCCAATTGAGTACTTCAAGAAACAAAAAAGCTTGGGGGAGTACTCAAGATTTAAAGATCACGCGGCTGCCGCATTGGTTCTCAGGCTGCGACTTCATGACTGCAACAGGTCGATTTTTCTTTTTTTGCTCAGAAGGTTGATGCTTCTTAGGTGTTGAGGTTGGCTGTGTCTCAAAGGGTGCCAAGTGATATGAGGTTCGGTCTAACTGGAACTGTTTCTAGAGAGGAGATCAAGAGTGCTATGTGGTCTATTAAAAAGGACAAGGCTCCAGGCCCAGATGGTTACAGTTCTGATTTTTTGCAGGAAAATTGGGACATTGTGGGGGGATGAGGTGGTTAGGGCCATTCAGCTGTTCTTTCAAAGTGGTTTTCTGCCTTGACAATGGAATTGTACTGCTCTAACATTGGTGCCTAAGGTTCCTTCTCCTACTTCAGTCAGAGATTATAGACCCATTGCTTGTTGCAATGTGGTCTATAAATGTGTTACTAAGGTGTTAGCTAATCGATTGCAGCCCTTGCTCTCTTCCATAACGAGTCCAACTCAGTCTGCCTTTGTCAAAGGTCACTCTATTATGGACAACATTCTACTTATGCAAGAGCTTGTTAAGAACTATCATAGACAACAAGGTAGTCCGCGATGTGCTATCAAGATGGATTTAATGAAGGCTTATGATTCTATTGATGGAGATTTTGTGTTCAGTGTCATGGGGACCATGGAGTTTCCCATCGGTTTATTCAAAGGGTTCATGGTTGTATTTGTTCTCCTATGTTTTTAGTAGTGATTAATGGGGGAGCTAGAGGGGTTCTTTCCCGGTAAGGGGGGGTTGAGGCAAGGTGACCCCTTATCTCCGTACCTCTTTCTATTGGTTATGCAAGGTTTTACTTCTCTTCTTCAGTATCGTATTGATCAAAGTGAGGATTTTGTTTTTCATCCAAGGTGCAAGTATTTGAATATCTCTTATTTGAGTTTTGCGGATGATCTTTTTGTTCTTTGTGGGGCTGAGACGAAGACTTTTTAGTTAGTAGCTGAGGCTTTGGCTGATTTTCATTTGTTGTATGGGTTGAGTCCGAATATGCGTAAGAGTTCAATTTTCTATGCCGGGGTGGACGATGCGACTAAACTATGCCTTGGTGCAGTTCCAATTCCTGAGGGTGTCTTCCCGTGAAGTATTTGGGGGTTCCCCTTATCTCCACTAGGCTTAAGGCTGCACATTGTGCTCAGTTAAAGGAAAGAATTCTTCATAGAATTCAATCTTGGTCCAATAAATCCCTTTCTTATGGTGGTAGAGCCCAATTGGTGCAATCTGTCCTCTTTGGTATCCAGGTGTGTTGGTCATCTATTTTTATTTTACCTAAAAAGGTCTTGCATGATGTTGAGAGAATGCTGCGGTCCTTTCTTTGGACTGGAACTGACCTTAAAACTTCTGGTGCAAGGTGGCTTGACAGTCTGTTTGTGCCCCTAAGAGTGAAGGAGGCTTGGGGTTTCGATTGCTTGATGATTGGAATCGAGCTTCTATGTTGAGACATTTGTGGGCTTTATGTTTGAAGGCTGACCCCCTTTATCCCTTTGGATAAAGTGGGTTCATACACATATTATCAAGCATCAGAGTCTGTGGAGGGTTAAGATTCCTTTCTTGGACCGTTAGGAAAATCTTCAATCTTAGGGGCCTAGCGCAGCCTTGGATCAAATATGTTATTGGTCATGGTCTTCTACCTTCCTCTGGACTGATAATTGGCATGATTTGGGGCCTCTGGGCTTGAAGTTTGGGGATGCTGTTGTGTTTAATTTGGGAAGGTCCTTGCATGCTCGAGTTGCATCTATTATTGATCATGATTCATGGAGGTGACCAAGACCCCGTAGTGGTGTGACCAAGGAAATAGTGGCCCATACTTCTCCTAATCTTCTCCCAAATATTTTCAGATTAGATTATGTTTGTTGAACTTTGACTAGTGATGGGAAATTCTCTACAACATCTGCATCGCATGGGTTGAGAACTACTTTCCCTGAGGTTCCTTGGGCTGCCTCAATTTGGTTTTCGCATCATGTTCCTCGGTGGTCTTTTATAGAATGGCTAGTGTTTTTGGGCAGACTCTCCACTAAGGATAGAATGCATAGCTGGGGTTTGGAAGTGGATACTGGCTGCTGGGTCTGTGCTAGGCAAACTGAGACTCGTGAAACATTTATTTTTTGCTTGTCATTATTCTAAAGAGGTTTGGCAGTTGGTGCTTCATCAAAATCAAATTGGCAGGCCTGGCTTTGGGTTGTCAAGGAAGATGGAGTGGGTTATTGCCCAAATTTGTCACCTGGTGCATAAAAAAGCCCTCTTAAACTGGTATTTTGTGCATTGAAGGTCATTGAACACAAACCATATGACCACAAGGCTGATGTTTTCGGAGTTGTCCTAAGGGAGCTGTTAACATGAGAAGTAAGCCTTGCAGTGTTTCCCCCCTAGTTTATACGGTTCTTCATGGTCATTACCATCTTTACATTGGGTGACTCTGGTATGCAGGTTCCGTACATAACACCTTTGCAAGCAGCTGTTGGTGTTGTTCAACCGGTACTTGGCTTATCCTTTTCTTGCATTGTTTCTCAATTTTTAACCTAGATACAATGCTAAGCTCCCTTTTTCACCCGGAATAGCATATGGAATTAGATCACAAGGGGGCAGTTTTTGTGCATTCATTTGGAACTCGAATCTTGTGGTTAGTATTAAATATCATGGAGATATCAAATCCTGCGAAATGAAGGATACAGTATACCATTATGCATTTGCTCGCTATTGTCCAGTAAAAAAAATGGAACCTTGATGTTTAATCAATGTTAAATGTTGCTTATGTGGTTATCAGGGTCTGCGGCCTACAATTCCGAAGAACACCAATCCGAAGCTTGTTGAACTGCTTGAGAGGTGCAGGTAGCAAAGCCCCACTCTGAGACCTGATTTCTCTGAGATTAGAGAGATGCTGCAGCATATGCCCAACTATGTAGGTCATTTGCCAAAGATTTTTTCTTCGATACATTGAAGAATTCTTTTACGTCCTTAATTGATTAGTTCATGTTAATAAAACATGGAGAGCGATTTCGGCTGTTATGAATTGTTGAAACAAGTGGGATGTGAGGAAGGTGATCGTCACAAGGGTAAATCAATTGGCAGTTTTTTCTCAGCACTCAAAAGGGCTCGTCACTAAAGTCGGTGAATGTGTGATGCAGCGAGAAGCCTCCTTTCAGCATGCATCAATATATCAATTGTGAATAATGTGCAGAGCTATTTTTTTTAGATTAAAATGCATTGTACAGCTCCTTCTCCTGCTGACAATCCAGTTGTTTACCTAGAATAGTTTGTCTATTTCTAGAGTATTTTCTGAGTCAGTTTTGTATCCTTAAAGCATTTGTGATGAAGCAATTGTAGATGTACAACTTGGTAAAAAAAAAGCCCCGCCTCTCTAAGAGGGGTGAAAATTCATTATTTGCCTTCAAATTTTACTTTCCAGGAATTTTTAAGTTCCCTACATGGCCTAAATAATTTCTCTAGTTCGATAGATTTACAATTATTTGGCGCATCAGAATGAGCCCCATTCAATTGTTGGGGTATCTGTTCAAAACAATTTTTGTTGGGGTACGAAAAATCAAAAAAAGTATGAGAATGATTCTTTTTTTTTTTCATTTTTTATCCGTTCCATTGGCCGGAAAGTTACGGGGCCTAAGTTTATAGCATTTTCAATAGAAAGTTTTCCTTGATAACACGATGATGTTGTTCTGAGCCCCTTCACCATGATCGAATTCAGCCCAGTAAACACAGCAAAGTCGAATGCAGCCACAAATCTGCCTTCTAACTTTCTCACCACCATTTCTGCTCCCCCTTCTAGCACATCACCCAGTTCGTGAGCCCATGCTCTATCAACATTGGCTAGCTGCCACCATTCCTCAATCTCTGTTCGCCTCGCTTTGGCTGCTGGTGATCAACCATTCCCCAATACTCACCGCCCGGACAAATTAGTTTATTGAACCACGCTGGGATTGAGGCCTGATCGTTCATACTTGACACAAATCCAATCGGCGAAGACTTCATATCGAATTTTTATTGGGTTTGAATAAAATCTCCCCCTTTTCTTTCTCTCCTTGATGTTGCATTGTGGGTATGATTGTCCAAGTAAATCACTAGTATTTAGTTTAATTTTCAATAGCAACTAACTGGGATCATTTAAATGATTTATATTTGCATCACTATTTACATATCATCTTATAGGTTTACATGAAGCGAACGACTCGGGACACAATGTGTTCTAAAGCTAGTATTCATAGACTTCTTATTTGTAATATTCTCGTGCCTTCAACCTGATGGGATAACCCAGAATGGGATAATTTAAATGATTCAAGGTCTGCAGTTTCATCTTCAGTATGATGAGATTTCTTATGTTTTTATAAATTATTGTGTAGATGAGTCGAACCTCTAAATTTGGACTCGGGTGATTCTTCTGAAGCTTTCGCAACCTTCACTTTGATGACAGCACTACACTACTATTTAGCAAAAAGTTACAAGCAAAAATTTCAAAATGAATCCCAAATGCTAGTAACCACCCACAAAGGCAATTCGGTCTTAGCGTGTGACAAAATAATACTCCACTCAACTAAGAGAGATCACAAAACGATTAGTAGCGTACTTATTTTCGTGTGTTTATAACAGATAAGACCTAAATATCTCTTACAAATCCTGAAATCTTGATTAGATCATGCAGGGTACTATAATCCTTTATGAAAACACATTACGAGTACATCGCTTGAGCTTTGTTCATCAAAAGCTTCTTCGGTTCAGAAGTACTGACGAACATGAATAATGCATCAATCCCACCATTTAGGACTCTGTTGGAAGTCCGTTCTCAGTCCAAGCAGCATACCCTCCAACAACACCGGTGACCTCTGTAATACCCTGTGTATATGAAAAGATAATTTTCTTATAAGATTTTGTACTTGTTCAACTAAAGATTGCACTAA
Source organism: Gaultheria prostrata (assembly GCA_036023075.1). NCBI lineage: Eukaryota > Viridiplantae > Streptophyta > Magnoliopsida > Ericales > Ericaceae > Gaultheria > Gaultheria prostrata. The sequence goes on along the minus strand of JAXBDA010000360.1, from coordinate 74,888 downwards.
AAGAGTACAATTTAACTTTCACGAAGCTAAATAACTAAAAACTTGTTCAACTTATCATTATAAGACATACACGATGGTTCTTCAACTGTTTATAGCTTCTTTGAAGAAATAGGAGTATACTTACAGCTGATACCATATCTGTAGCTGCCATTAGCGATCTTTTACTGGCCTGGCATACCTGAATTCAGAAAGTGAATCTACTTAACAAGTCTGCAGAAGGGATGAAGACAACATTTTGTTCCTCGAGACTCATAAAATTAAGGTTTTCAACAAGCAGCTTGATACTGTTATTTTTAAGAAAACCATCAGTGGAATCCACTAGTATATCATGGTGATAATTAACTAGTTAAAACAGGACCCGTTGAGAGAGAGGGAGGGAGAGGAAAAATCAATCGCTTAGATACCCCATGCTTTCTGCCTACTCAGACGGATTAGCTTAAGATCAAAATTCTTACCTCAACCATGTTGAGACCTCTCACGGGGAGGTATTATTGGCCCACCCAAAAAATCTAAGTACGCTACATTCTCTTGTGCTTGGCTCCTTGCTGCTTTCTTAAAAATTGGTGTTATGGTGATGATGGATCAAACGTGAACTCGACAATAGATTAACAGAAGGGATCAAAAATATAAATGCTAAAGAACGGGTTAGACAAAAAAATTATTGACTTACAACAACAATTTTATCATCATTTTTAAATTGTGATGATACTTCCTCCAAAAAAATTAGGGTTCTTCGACATGCCTGCAGCGGATTAACAACAGAAGAGCAAAACAAGAAATTGTAAGTATACCTTGTAAGAGTCGTGAAAGAAAGCAAATAAATGTTATTATCTAGGCCCTACCAAACAACAGATATTCTGCACCCTTCTCCACAAATAATCTCTTTCAAACTAGCAAGTTGTGACCGCTAATAGAACCTAAAATAGAGACACTCTTGGATCATCCTCTAGAATGTAAAACTGAGGAACTATGAGGCACCGACGCTTATGACTACTGGCCAGTGTTGTGTTATCATTTTACGAGAAAGTAATATCAATATCGGGCAGTCCGAGGACGCGCGACACGCTCGTGGACACATACAGGGCACAACAGGTAGCTTGTCAAGTAATTCTGATAGTTTTAAAGCATGGGACATTCCGGGGACACCCGGGCTCAACTTGGACACAAATTGAAACATGTTACATGACAACCAACAACGATCAAATTACAATATTAAAAGCTTATTTGAAGGGTAAGATATTCCAAAAATATAAGGAGAAACATACGAATAACTGAATATTGACCAAATAAAACCCTCGTTGATCTTGTAGTATCAAAATTGAAACAATATGAATTGAAAAGATATTATTTGGTTTTGGTTTTCCAGAGGCAATGTTAATATGAATAACAACAAAATATCTATCATCTTATATCATAGTCAAGAGAAACTAAGACTAATACCTACAACCTACCGTAGTATTTTAATTATTTTTGCTTGTCTTTTCCTTTCTATTTTTCACTCTTCTTTCTTTCTGAAATGAGGCATGATCCAAGTACACCTACCTCCTAAAAAGCTCCCCTAAAAAAAAAACACGCACACACACACAAAGCGGCAGAGGACAATATATATATTTTAACATAACAAAAACCTATAACTTCACGTGCATGGTAATTTTTTAGATATCAACAGCAAGAACCATACTGGATTATCAAAGTGATCTCGTGTGTTGGCCTGCGTGATAACCACTTCGAAATGTCATTTCAAGAGGAAAAAATATAGCTCATTCCGACAAGAAATTAGTTAGACAGGATAGTAGTACTGAATCAAAGTAATTTAAATCTAATGACCCTAAGTTAGGGTTGCACACAATAATATGAGTATACAGAAGGCCAAATATAGTGATCTCTACGATGAAGATTATGCACAAATATCATGAAGATGGCAACTTAACATAGGAAATACACACATCCAGTAACCAAGTAAATCAATCCACCTCTAGTAACCATCAAACTAGATTTCAAACAGATTTTCGTCAATCTAAAGTTCACAGAGATCTTGGACAAGGAATGAAACATGACACTCAAGAGTCAAGATGCCTTGGATTCTAAATCTGCTCCTACGAATAAACCAGGGAAATTACTCATCATAGTGTTAAAAGTACGACAAATTCTTACCGGGAAAACTGTGAAGCAGGAACGACGCTATCTCCTTCTTCAACTTGAGAGCCATTAATGTGAACACAAGGGCTGCAAGATTAGGTGATGAGCCGAAGGTAAGTGGTGGGTGATTTCTGGAGAGAGAGAAAGAGAGAGAAGCACAATTCAATTAAAACTACAAAGTTACCAAGTATACGTAAAAAAAAAAATGTAGCTGAAAAGGTGACATTGATACTTCTTCTTCTATTTTCCTGAAAGGCAGCTGGTAAATATCATTTCAATAATTGTTTACCCCAGTCTACTTGAATGTTAACATTACTTTGAGCATCATCTTTGAATAGGTACTCCAAACGATTAGCGTCAACTGAGGTTCCGCAAGAGGAAGGATGAACCTGCATCTTATCATCCTTGAGGCCCACAAATCTAATGAAAATTAGATCAAAAGTTCATACAAGATTCCAAAAGCAAACTAAGAGACCTACATAGCTAAGAAACATGATACAGCGAGCAATAAGATACAAACTAGCTGACGTTGCAATTTCAAAATATAGAACACGTCAACAACTAGGAAATATTCACTGTATATACGAATAATCACATGCAAACAGATTTCATGTTTCTCATGTGTGGAAAATTCCAAACAACTTGAGGGCGGGTTTTCGGCATCAACAGGAAGTTTCTAGAGTCTCCAAGCATTGTGGATTGAAAATCTCGCCAATGTTGCCATAACAGTATTTCATAGGTGTGTGGATCATACAGCACTTTCATGCATATGTTTAATCCTCAAATAAGGGATACCCCGTTGGCCACCCTCTCATGTAAAGAATGATCAACCACACAAGAATTGATCATGGATTACCATATTTGTTCAATGTGTTGACTTGGATGCCATGAGAGGGCCCTTTGGAAAGTCATCCCAGATGGCGCTTTATTGAGGCACCATCGATGCCTCGTGTCAAACTAACGGGCATAAGTTTGGGGCAACATTGTCCACAGAGGCATTGCGTCCACGTGAATCAAACAAGTAAATGCACGTTATGTGACTTAGTTATGCGTAAGCTGACCCAGTGACTTATAAAAAAACATTAGCAGACTCAAAGCAACATTTCTCTAGCAATTATCCAAGAACACATTTCAATGATGCATTTCATCAAACAACAAAGAAGCATATCCCTCTTCAGTCGATCTCCTCTGTAAAAATGCATTAGGAGGGATAAAATTACAAAAACAAACTTTTCTTACACAAAAGAAACTATCTGGGCAAAGAAATAGAGACAAATTCTGTGATTCAGACCAAAATTGAGTTAAAAAAAAGTCGCCAATTCAAGGAAAGATCATACCCCCGTCACTAATCACAGTTTGTAAGCTGTGTTTACCTGATCGGACATCGTTTCGAGCTTCGAATGAGCGGCGGTGATGTCGTTTCGATTGGCCGGAGAGTTGCCGACCGTTGTCGGAGATGCTCGGACGGGAAAGGTAAATGGGAGCGGGAGAGAGTTTCACCGTCGGGTTCACGGGAGATTATGTTGAAACTGGTCACAGTATTATGGTTTTGATTCAGTATAGCCAAATCTATTTTAAGAAACGTAAATTCATTAAGATCAAGTACTAATTCACTTTCAATTAATATGAAATTTTTACATGATTTGTATTTTTCTGCGTTCTATAATATGAATGTCTTAGATCATTAAAATATCACGACATAGATAGAAAATATAATTAAAATCCCCTAAGAATTGTTGACAAAAAAAGGGATATGATTCAATATATTCAAATACATTTCAAGAAATAAAAAATTCATTTAGATTAAGTACCAAAATATATTTTATTCACGAGATATTCGCACATCATTTGTGTTATAATAATTTATATGAGAAGAATGTCTCGGATTATTAAACACTGGTCGATATGAGTAGAAATCGTCCTTCTAGTACCGGACCTTTGTTGACCGGTCCTAGTTGCTCAACACAAGAATGCTAGGGTGGTGGACCAACTCATGGCCGGCCACCATGGTTGACGTCCTAAATTTTGTGGCCATTGGAGGCTTGGATTTGTAGATTAAGGCCTCTTTGAGGTAAGATTGATGAATCCAATGGGTTCTTAAATTGCACACGCTCTATAAAAGTTTCTTGGTTCATTCTTGTATGAGTGTTCTTCACATTTGGTTGTGTGAGAGCGGGCTTCATTCCCCTCTTCGAGAAGGGCGCAGCTACGCTTATTGGAGACAGGCTTACTAGATTTGTTCTTTGAAGAATACCTTCTGCGCATCTAATTGTGTAGTTCTTACTAAAGGTTGAACCTGTGTCATGACGTGGAAAATAAATACTACTAAATGTAACGTTCGAACGATGTCGTCTTTTGGAACATGACACAGGTTCAACCTGTGTCATGACATGGAAAATAAATACTAAAATGTAACGTCCAAACGACGTCGTCTTTTGGAACATGACACAGGTTGAACCTGTGTCATGACGTGGGAAATAAAATAAAAACCCCAAATTCCACTCTTACGGTTTCACCGCTCGTTGGATACAGAGACCGCCACCACCTAGCAGCTCGACGAAGACCGCCACCGTCGCGTACCACCAGCACCTCGAGGAGGCCTCCTTCTCAAACTCCGACGAGCTTTGAATCACGCGGACGAGGTTCGAACCATACACAACGAAGGTCTCTCTCCTCGTTTCAATCTGTTCGGTAACTACCACAAAGAAGATTACTTTGGAAATGAAGAATGGGGAAGGGAGACCAACTGTTCGATCAATTGCCTGTGAAGGTGAACCAACTACAAGAAGAAGGTGATCAATTGCTTGTGCATAGCCACATAGGTTCCACTTTTCAGTCATTTGATTTGGCAGTCTTTTTTCTGCGGCAAATTTTTTCTCAACTTGTCACTAGCTATTCCCAGTTCCACCTCGTGTGTTTGAGATTTTGAAGTCCTTTTTGGTAGAAACTTTATAGGACTCTAATCAATCAATTATCATAGTGTTAATATCTATAGTTCTTGCTTTTCAGTCACACTGCAATATATATCTGTTTTTTGTAAGTGAAACTTGATAAATAATTTGTGCAGGGGAACTTTTCTTCAAATCAACATTTTTTGTTTCCTACTAGTGAGCATAGCCAACCTGCATCTGAATCCTTGCCTAATTATGTAAAGATACTACTGACGGAGCTGATGTCTGGGAAATCAATGCCAGCCTGCTCAAATTTGAAAACAAAGTTGGATCTGGGTCATTTGGTAATCAGTGAGTCTTGTCGCTCTCCATGTATCTGATTGTGTCTTAGCTCTTCGTATGATGAGATCATTTGTCTTTTTCAGGTCTAAAGGCACATATTGTAGTTAGGAGGTGGCTATCAAAGCCCTCAAGCCCGACCTTTTGCATAAAGAAATGCTGAATGAGTTTGCCCAGGAAGTGTTCATTATGAGGTCTGTTAGATACATGTTTATATGTGTGGTATGCACTGATTGGTTCCTATGCAGTCCACAACCTACTTTTTTCTGATTCCTGGTGTTCATTCCTTTGTATTCATGATTGGTTCACACCGCCGGCACATTTTCATTAACTGAAAATAAAATTGTTTGCGTGATCAGTTTAAATGATTCGGCATGTATGTGGACTTCATAGAGGCAGCTGCTTCTACAATGGATTTCTTTCATATTAGGGTCAAATCTTTCAAAAAAGGTTGCAGGCATCATTGCTGCATCAGTACTCAATTATGCACTTGATATTTGTTATTGTCAAAATTGATGGGATGTGGCGATAAGTTTTTTGCCATGGGCTCACAAAATCAATTACACTGCTCCGTATTAGTATCAAATACTTCACTTGGGCTTCCTTTATGCTGTCAATCTTCCTTGCCGGCTTCATCGTTTTTCGCTCATTGAATATCAATCACTTCCTTTAGGTTTGCCTTTGTCCAACTGCTTTGCTTGTCTGATTCTTCTTCTTCATTTTTATAGCTATTCTAACAATTGTAGTAGTGTAATTGTAATTCAACCCCAAGAAGTCTTGATAGCTTCGAACCTAATATAGGCCACTTCAACCTTTAATGTGGTTTGGGAACAATATTCCACCTGTTCTTATTCTGCTAATTTCTCTTGGTTCTTGCAGGAAGATACGACACAAGAATGTTGTACAATTCATAGGCGCTTGCACACGACCTCCAAACCTGTGTATTTTGACTGGTATTTGTTAAGAAACATTTATGTTCAAGACATTGCCAGCTATTCCTCGTTGATAGTTGTTAGCATGCATCACAATAAGGTTTTTAATTTTGTTGGAAGGAAAGAAATTTAGAATTCAAATGTGTCACCAGAGTGCTTTGGACAGTGAGCACTACCTTGGAGGCACATCCGGGGATCAGGTGTTAAAAGTACCTTTTGTGTATGCAATGGTTGACGAAACCAGTGATGGTCGACAACCTGGTTGTCAATAGTGGAGTAGACCGGACCTTTGTTGACCAGTCCTAGTTGCTCAACACAAGAATGCTAGGGTGGTGGACCAACTCATGGCCGGCCACCATGGTTGACGTCCTAAATTTTGTGGCCATTGGAGGCTTGGATTTGTAGATTAAGGCCTCTTTGAGGTAAGATTGATGAGTCCAATGGGTTCTTAAATTGCACACGCTCTATAAAAGTTTCTTGGTTCATTCTTGTATGAGTGTTCTTCACATTTGGTTGTGTGAGAGCGGGCTTCATTACCCTCTTCGAGAAGGGCGCAGCTACGCCTATTGGAGACAGGCTTACTAGATTTGTTCTTTGAAGAATACCTTCTGCGCATCTAATTGTGTATCTAAGGTATACATTGTTTACCGCACAAACTTGCATGGTTGTCTAACGTAGAAACTAGTTTTGAGTTTTGTTTTGGTTTTATTCTGCTTCTAAGCAGGTTTTGGTACATACAGACTTTCTCAATTTCGTGTAAAGGTTGTGAGTGAACCTTGAAAACTCTTTTTGGATTGTGAACATTTTAGGTGAATTTAATAAAAAGCCTGATTTAATAAATTCGTGGTGGGATGCTGCTGCTGGATGTCAGCAAGCAGCTAAACCGCTCGAAAAAATCTTGTGTTTATCTTTCCATTAAATATTTTGTGGTAGCAACATTTTTTTATGTATATTATGCGGCAAGTGGTTTGGACTCACGATTTGTTGAAATTCAAATTGACGTTCATGTATACATCAAAAACTTGAGCTTGCCTAAGCGGTCAATTGAATGAATCCATTGCCAAATTTTCAATCGCCCCATTCCAAATGTGATTCTTGTTCCTATGGTATTAGAAGTACTAGGGTTATTAAACCCTCGATAATATCATAAGTGATAATTCAGTCTCACTGTGAAGATTTAATCACTTTTTGAGGTTGATGTTGCCGTTTGTTTTTTATCAGAGTTCATGTCGAGAGGAAGTGTTCATAACTTTCTGCATAAACAAAGCGGTGCGTTTAAGTTTCCTGCTCCTCTCAAAGTAGCACTTGACGTTTTTTTTTTTTGGGAAATTACGACTTCCATTAAGCACAAACAAAAGCAAACCAGAAGGAACTAGTCCTTACTCAAGTTACAAGCCCAGAAATAACTAGGAAAAACAAAGGAACCAAGAACCTAACCCCAAAACAATCAGGGGGAAAAAAGTCTCATAGAAATACCCCAACTTGCAGCAATGGCCAGATTCTGTGAGGAGGGTTTGAAACCTCTCCAAGAACTCATACAAGCACGAATGTCCCGAATAATGATACTTTTGAAAGAGGTGCAATCCATGCTCTGCTGCTGAAAACTCCGACAATTGCGTTCCCTCCACAACCAGTAAATAGTAGCACTTGATGTTTCCAAGGGAATGAACCATTTGCATCAAAATAATATCATTCACAGGGACCTGAAGACTGCCAATCTTCTGATGGATGAACATGAGGTGACAGGCTTTTCTGAATCTACATGATTGATCTTTTCACAAAGTCAGTTTTGTCATTCTTTCACTTGGATGTTAAATGCACATTTGAAAGTGAGCATTCATTTTTTGTGAAAGTCTCGCATTTTTTCTCTATCGCGGTCCCAGTGTCAGTTAAAAATCATTTTTAATCAGATCTATGGGAATATGATATTTTCTCTCATAAATTCTTCTTTGCACTTCGATGGTACCTTCTTTGTGCTTCCAGTTCTTAGACGAAAATTCTTTTCTTCTCTGGACAGGTCGTTAAGGTTGCAGACTTTGGAGTTGCTAGATTGCAAACAGAACCTGGAGTGATGACTGCAGAAACTGGAACATATCGTTGGATGGCTCCTGAGGTAGGAATTTGATCTTGAATTTGAAATTATGAGTCAGTTCTCATGCACGATTTTCTTTTTGCTAAATATGTGAAGTTCCTTGCTGAAAATTCTCTCCTTAGTTGTATCATGCTTGTCTCACGATGCATCTTGGCTACTCAAGTGTGTGTTACTAAGACTTCCTTGTTGGCCAATATTGTTGTTTCATGATGCCCCAGCTCTGTGTGTTTGGTGCCCAGACCTGCTAATGTTCGCATGTGGAGATGGACTCTCTCTATTCTTTTTGTTCTGTCTTTCTTTCCAATTTATGTTCCCCTTCAATTTCCAAGTGGTGAAGGATACATGGTTGTGTACACCCGTTGAACATTGTTGCAGGTTGCCTCACTTCAACCCTTGTACGTTATTGGTTTTGTTGTCATGTATAAACCAAGGTTGTATGCCTATTACCATTCCTCGTGGATATTGATTTTGCCGCCTCTGGATTTAATTGCTGGGATCTTTTAGGTGTCGTATCCGCTTTATCTATGTTTCAGGTTGGTTTTGTTGCTTCCAATGTCATCAGTGAGCACTGTAAAACCTCCTTGTAAAATAGATAAATCTCTAGTTAAAAATTCTGTATTGGGCATCTAGGCCGATGCGGTTTTCAAAAAATTGTCTGGTATATGTAAAAGTAAACCTATTTCCGGTTTTGGTTTTCAAACTCTCTCTCAGATAATTTGATGTCCAAGAAGAAGAGTCTGATAATCCTTCTGTTTGATTTGCCTCAACTATTTAGGGTGTAACCAAGGGACTGAGCAACAATTCAGTGGGATAAAAAGTTCAGTATTTTATCCCACTGCCTATTTCCGGTTTTGGTTTTCAAACTCTCTCTCAGATAATTTGATGTCCAAGAAGAAGAGTCTGATAATCCTTCTGTTTGATTTGCCTCAACTATTTAGGGTGTAACTAAGGGACTGAGCAACAATTCAGTGGGATAAAAAGTTCAGTATTTTATGACCTCTCAGCAGGATTATCATATGATCTGGGACTTTTTAGTGTGTATATGGGCTAGCACCCCGGTTAGCCACCCCCTACCTCATGATGGTTGTATTTGCATCTTTGACTTACCGACTCTGGCATGGGTGCTAACTACTAAGATAATCATGTTTCATATGATTTTTTGTAAATTTGTCATCTGCTGCAAAAAAAAGTCCAAAAAGATCCTTCCTGGATCTGTTAATCTAACTGGTATTTTGTGCATTGAAGCTCATTGAACACAAACCATATGACCACAAGGCTGATGTTTTCAGTTTTGGAGTTGTGCTATGGGAGCTTTTAACAGGAGAAGTAAGCCTTCAGTATTTTATGACCTCTCAGCAGGATTATCATATGATCTGGGACTTTTTAGTGTGTATATGGGCTGGCACCCCGGTTAGCCACCCTCTACCTCATGATGGTTGTATTTGCATCTTTGACTTACCGACTCTGGCATGGGTGCTAACTGATTTTTTGTAAATTGGTCATCTGCTGCAAAAAAAACGTCCAAAAAGATCCTTCCTGGGTCTGTTAATCTAACTGGTATTTTGTGCATTGAAGCTCATTGAACACAAACCATATGACCCCAAGGCTGATGTTTTCAGTTTTGGAGTTGTGCTATGGGAGCTTTTAACAGGATAAGTAAGCCTTGCAGTGTTTCCCCACCCCCCTAGTTTATACGGTTCTTCATGGTCATTACCATCTTTACATTGGGCGACTCTGGTATGCAGGTTCTGTACTTGTACTTAACACCTTTGCAAGCAGCTGTTGGTGTTTTTCAACAGGTACTTGGCTTATCCTTTTCTTTCTTTGTTTCTTGATTTTTAACCTAGATACAATGATAAGCTCTCTTTTTTCGCCAGGAATAGAGTATGGAATTAGATCTCAAGGGGACACATTTTGTGCATTTGGTTGGAGCTTGAACTGTGTTGTTATTATTAATTTTCATGGAGAGATCAAATCCCACGAAATTAAGGATACAAGATACCATTATGCATCTGCTCGCTATTCTCCAGTAAAAATAACAGAACCTTTATGTTTAGTTAATGTTAAATGTCACTGACATGGATATCAGGGTCTGCGGCCTACAATTCCGAAGAACACCAACCCAAAGCTTGTTGAACTTCTTGAGAGATGCTGGCAGCAAAACCCCACTCTGAGACCCGATTTCTCGGAAATTATAGAGATGCTACAGAATATGTCCAAGGAGGTACGTAGGTCATTTGCCAAAGATTTTTTCTTTGATAAGTTGGAGAATTCTTTTTACGTCCTTAATCACTAGTTCATTTTAACAAAACATGGAGAGCGATTTTGGCTGTTTTGGATTGTTGAAACAGGTGGGATGTGAGGGAGGCGATCGTCACAAGGATAAATCAATTGACGATTTTTTCTCAGCACTCAAAAGGGGTCTTCACTAAAGTTGGTGAATATGTCAATTTTGAATGATGTGCAGAGCCATTTTCTGATAATAAAATGCATTGTATAGCTTCTTCTCCACAGTCCAGTTGTTGACCTGGAATAGTTTGTTCATTTCTAGGGTTGTTTCTCAGTCAGTTTTTTTTTGTATCCTTAAAGCATTTGTGATGAAGCAATTCTAGATGTACAACTTGGGAACCTCTCTCTAAGAAGTGTGAAAATTCATTATTTGCCTTCAATTTTTACTTTCCAGGAATTTTTTTAGTTTCCCTACATGGCCTAAATAATTTCTCTAGTTCAATAGCTCTACAATTATTTGGCGCATCAAGTGAGCCCTATTCAATTGCTGGGTATCTGTTCAAATAATTTTTTGTTGGGGTAAGAAAAAAAGGAAAAATATGAGAATCATCTTCTTTCTTTTTTTTATTCGTTCAGTTGTCTTGAAAGTTATGGGGCCTATGTTCATAGTATTTTCAATAGAAAGTTCTTTCTTTTTTTTGTTAGCATTAAATAAGTTTTTTTTATAATTTGCTTATATTAAATTCTTCACAAGTTTTGACATTTCTTTTTTATTTACTTCACTACATTTAAATTTTATTAAACGTAATTTGCTTATATTGAAATCTTCACAGGTGAATGAATGACAACACAGAGATGCAAATGAGCCGAGCCTAAACTTTGAAGTGTTCAAGCTTGACTCATTCACTAAACAGGACGTGTATAAAGAAGCCGAGCCTTTAGCCAGCCAAACCCTGTAATTTACTTAAGAGCTCTTTAAACGAGCCGAGTTGAGCTTTTACAAGCCGAGCCGAGCTTTATAATTCATGAGTAAACGAGCCTAAAACTTAAGTTCGAACTCGGCTGGATGAGTAAACAAGTAGCTTGATTCTTTTGCGGCCCTTGTCACCGATTGAAAAAAACAGGAAGTTTTTTTTTTCTGTATAATCTTATTTTTTAAAGAAGTCGTCGAAATACGAACTATTTACATAAATTCTCTAAAGTGCCTATTGAAAAAGGGCTACCAATATAGCTACTAATCCACATCGGTCTAACCAAAACTAAAAGGTTTCTAAGGCTAGCAATGTTTGTTCAAAAAAATGCTCATATTGGAATAGCCAAACTTAGCAACCCCTTAGCAACTAACCAAATTTTGGCACTTGGATAACTAAAACTAGCAATCTTTTGTCAATTATCAAATTTAGTGGATCCCACATTTACCCAATCAAGTATACCCACCACTACACAAAATGATAAAAACCTTCTCTCTCTCTCTCTCTCAACAATTTTTCAAAAGTAAAATTTAAAGTACTATTTTTTTTCAAAAGTTTATTTTAAAAAATTATGTTTTTAAAACTCTTTTTTTGAAAAAACTGATTTTTTCAAAATTTTAAAAACAATTGTTTTTTTTTTTCGAAAAACTATTTTGTTTTAAAAAATGCTTTCAAAATATTATTTTGAAAAAGACTTTCAAAACCTATTTTTTGGAGTTTAAAAAGTGATCGGAGGTCCATTGTTTTTTGTTATGGACAAAAAATACCAATGTGAGACTTGACATTGTTAACTTTAGCAACCTGTAAATGGATAACCAAAAGCTTATGTGGCAATTTTTGGTTATCCAATTTTGGTTAGGCCATTGTGGATGCTAAAGTTATCAAAAACACTACCTAAGACGATAGCGTGCGAGTAAAAAAAAAAAAAAAAAGGCCTCTTTCCAAATTTCTAAGCAGGTAGCGGTTATCAAAAATCACTACCTAAGAAGATGGCGAGCGAGTAAAAAATTTTAAATAAAAAAGTTGGCGCGTTTTCAAATACCCGCAGATCCCAAAAAAAACAAAGAAAGATCAGGTTGCGTCTTTGTTTTTTTACCAAGTTGTACAGCTACAATTGCTTCATCACAAATGCCTTAAGGATACAAAAAAAATGACTGAGAAACAACCCCAGAAATGAACAAACTATTCCAGGTAAACAACTGGACTATCAGAAGGAGAAGAAGCTGCACAATGCATTTTAATCTCAGAAACTGGGTCTGCACATTCCAAATTGACATATTCACCGACTTTACTGACTATCCCTTTTAGGGCTGGGAAAAAACTGCCAATTGATTTATCCTTGTGACGATCGCATCCGTCACATCCCACCTGTTTCAACAATTCATGATAGCCAAAATCGCTCTCCATGTTTTGTTAAAATGAACTAGTCATTAAGGATGTAAAAACAATTCTTCAATGTATCGAAGAGAGAACCTTTGGCAAATGACCTCCTTGGCCATATGCTGCAGCATCTCTATAATTTCAGAGAAATAGGGGCTCAGAGTGGGGCTTTGCTGCCAGCACCTCTCAAGCAGTTCAACAAGCTTCGAATTGGTGTTCTTCGGAATTGTAGGCCGCAGACCCTGATAACCACGGAAGCGGCATTTAACATTAATTAAACATCAAGGTTCCATTTTTTTTTTTACTGGAAATAGCGACGGGTGCATAATCGTATCATATATCCTTCATTTCCTAGGATTTAATATCTGCATGAAACTTAACACTAACCACTAATTCCATATGCTATTCCGGGTGAAAAAAGGGAGCTTAGCATTGTATCTAGGTTCAAAATTGAGAAACAAAGCAAGAAAAGGATAAGCCAAGCACCTGTTGAACAACACCAACAGCTGCTTGAGAAGGTGTTATGTACGGAACCTGCATACCAGAGTCACCCAATGTAAAGATGGTAATGACCATGAAGAACCATACAAACTAGGGGGGAAACGCTGCAAGGCTTACTTCTCATGTTAACAGCTCCCTTAGGACAACTCCGAAACTGTAAACATCAGCCTTGTGGTCATATGGTTTGTGTTCAATGACCTTCAATGCACAAAATAACAGTTTAAGAGGACTTTTTTTGCAGCAGCAGGTTGCCAATTTGCAGAAAATCATACGAAACATGATTATCGTAGTAGTTAGCACCCACGCCAGAGTCAGTATGTCAAAGATGCAAGCTTGCAACAGACCAACAGGAGATATTTGCAAATAAAATAATCATGAGGTAGGGGGTGAGTAACCAGGGTGCTAGCCCACATAGACACTAAAATGTCCCATATCATAGAGACCATGAAACATGGAACTTTTTTTTTCCACTGAATTGTTACTCCGTCCCTTGATTAAACCTTAATGTACAAGTGTTGAGGTGAGGCAACCTACAACAACGTTCAATGGGTGTTCACAACCATGTATCATACACCACTTGGAAATTGAAAGACGAAACAAAAAGAAAGTAGCCAAGACCACTCCATATCCGTACATGGAATGGAATATTACCAATCCCTAAACTGCATGGTGAGACAAGCATGATACAACTGAGGAGAGACTTTTCAGCAAGGAACTTCGCATCGTGCATGATAATTGACTCACAAATTCAAATTTAAGGCAATTTAGGATAAAATTCCTACCTCAGGAGCCATCCAACGATATGTTCCAGGTTCTGCAGTCATCAATCCAGGTTCTGTTCGCACTCTAGCGACTCAAAGTCTCCAACCTTAACAACCTGTCCAGAGAAGAAAAGAATTTTCGCCGAAAAACTGGAAGCACAAAGAAGGTACCATCGAAGTGCAAAGAAGAAATTTATGAGAAAAAATATCATACTCCCATAGATCTGATTAAAAATGAGTTTTAACTGACACTGGGACCACGATAGAGAAAAAATACGAGACTTCAAAAAAATGAAAGCTCACTTCTAAAAATATGAATGGTCACTTTCAAATGTGCATTTAACATCCAAATGAAAGAATGACAAAACCGACTTTCCGAAAAGATCAATCATGCAGATTCCGAAAAGCCTGTTACCTCATGAGAAGAATGGCAGTCTTCAGGTCCCTGTGAATGATATTATTTTGATGCAAATAGTTCATTCCCTTGGAAACATCAAGTGCTACTTTGAGAAGAGCAGGAAACTTAAACGCACCGCTTTGTTTACGCTTTGTTTATGCAGAAAGTTATGAACACTTCCTCTGGACATGAACTCTGGTAAAAACAAACGGCAAAATGAACCTCAAAAAGTGATTAAATATTCACAGTGAGACTGAATTATAACTTATAGAGGTTTTAATAGCTGTAATACTTTAAAAATACCATAGGAACAATAATCACATTGGGAATGGGGCAATTGAAAATTCAGCAATTGATTCATTGAATTGACCTCTTAGGCATACTCAACGTGAACTTCAAGAATGGTTAATTGTGAGTCCAAACCACTTACCGCACAACATGCATCACAAATGTTGCAATCACAAAATATTCAATGGAAAGATAAAGACACAATATTTCCGAGCGGTTTTGCTGCTTCCTGACATCCAGTATTAGCATCCCACCCTAAATTTCTTAAATCAGGCTTTTTTAAAATTCACATAAAAATGTCCACAATCCAAAAAGAGTTTTCAAGGTTCACTCCAAACCTGTAGTCGCAATTGAGAAAGTCTGTATATACCAACAACTTGCTTAGAAGCATAATAGAACCAAACAAAACTCAAAACAAGTTTCTTGATGAGACAATCGTGCAAGTTTGTGCGGTAAACAGTGTACGCCCTAGTGATAAAATTAGATGGGTAGAAGGTATTCTTCAAAGAAGAAATTCGGGTGAGTTTGCCGTTAGATAAAATGAGGTTGAGGTGATAAAATGAGGTTCATTTTATCAAATGAGGTGGGAGGTTTATCTCCAATGAATCTGGACAACCCCTTGACCAGATTCATTGGAGATAAAATCACCTCCCCACCTCATTTGATAAAATGAACCTCATTTTATCACATCAACCTCATTTTATCTAATGGTAGGTGTAGCCGCGCCCTTCTCAAAGCGGGCAACCAAGCCCGCTCTCACACACCCAAATGTGAAGAACACTCATACAGGAATATTCCAAGAAACTTTTATACAGCATGTTCAGTTTAAGAAACGATTAGAGTCATCAATCTTACCTCAAAGAGGCCTTATTATACAATCCCAAGCCTCAAATGTTTCTAGAGTCTCCAAGCATTATGGATTGAAAATCTCACCAATGGTGCCATCACAGTATTTCGCAGGTGTGTGGATCATACAACACTTACATGCATTAGTTTAATCCTCAAATATGGGATACCCCGTTGGCCACCCTCTCATGTAAAGAATGATCAACCACACAAGAATTGATCATGGATTACCATATTTGTTCAATGTGTTGACTCGGTTGCCATGAGACGGCCCTGTGGAAAGTCATCCCATATGGCGCTTTATTGAGGCGCCAGTGATGCCTCGTTTCAAAATAACGGGCATAAGTTTGGGCCAACATTGTCCACAGGGCCTTTGTGTCCACGTGAATCAAACAAGCAATGTCAAATTATTAATAGGAAGTCGGACCATGCATTTGGCAACTCCGGTCTCAATCCTCGCATAGTGGTGGCGCTCTCAATTCTCACTGTCACGAATTTGATTAAGTTTGGGATTTTTTTTCTTTTTTTATTGACACCTTGCACCCTCAGGCTTATGCTACCATACAAGCAAGCAAGTGCACGTTATGTGACTTAGTTATGCAACATTTCAAAAAACATTTAACAAAAAACATTAGCAGACTCGAAGCAACATTTTCTCTAGCAATTATCAGGCATGCACGCTACTAAATCCAAGAACACTTTTCAATGATGCATTTCATCAAACAACAAAGAAGCATATCCCTCTTCAGTCAATCTCCTCTGTAAAAATGCTTTAGGCAAAGGGATAAAATTACAAAAACAAACTTTTCTTACACAAAAGAAACTAATTGGGTAAGAGAAATAGAGACAAATTCGTGATTCAGACCCAAATTGAGTTAAAAAAAAAATCGCCAATTCAAGGAAAGATGATCATACCCCCGTCACTAATCACAGTTTGTAAGCTGTGTTTATCTGATCGGACATCGTTTTGAGCTTCGAATGAGCGGCAGGCGACGTCGTTTAGACTGGCCGGAGCCTCTGAGTCGCCGACCATTGTCGGAGATAATTTTGATTCAGGGTGAATGGGAGAGGGAGAGAGTTACACCGTCGGGTTCACCCGAGATTATATTAAAACTGCTTATTATGGTTTTGATTCAGTATATCTAAACCTATTTTAAAAAAACAAAACTTAATTCAGATCAAGTACCAATCCAATTTCAATTAATATGAAATTTTTATATGATGTGTATTTTTTTGCGTTCTACAATATAAATGTGGTCGATCATTAAAATATTGCTTAGATTAGCTTAAATAGATAGAACGTGTACTTCCAGTATTCTAAGAGTTGTTAATATAGAAGTAGATATGATTCAATGTATTCCAATCCATTTTGAGAAATAAAAATTCGTTTAGATTAAGTATTAACATGTACTTTATTTACGTGAAATTCATACATCATATTTGGTACGAGAATTCCTACAAGGAGAAGGTCTCGGATCGTTAAATTATGGTCGATATAGGATAGAAATCGTCATTGTTGCTCCTGAGAGTTCTTTGAAATGAAATGACGTCGTTTTCGTGTCATGACGCAGGTTGAACCTGTGTCATGACGTCTACCTGAGAGTTCTTGGAAATGAAACGACGTCGTTTTAGTGTCATGACGCTGGTTGAACGTGTGTCATGACGTGGAAAATATTTTTGCCAGCGCAAAAAAATAAAATCGAAAACCTCAAAACTCATTTTTCGTTCGATCTGTACAGAGCGACGACCACACCGCGAAACCCACCACCACCACTGGCAGCGCCTCCCGCCTCCCTCTCCACCTCCATCTCCGGAAAAAGAACACACCATCACCGAGAACACGGAGAATCAGACAAGCACGAGCGCGAATGAGCTCTCTCTCTCTCTCTCGAAATTAGGTCTGGGAAATTGATACTTGGATGCTGACATTGATGTTTACTAGATTAATTAGTGCTGGTATTGGAAATTGTGTACTGCAAGTTTTTGCCAGATTAAAGCTAAAAGTATGTTTTTTGGGTGCAAGAATTGATTGATGTTCTGCTCAAATTATAATCCCTGACATTATTGTTTCAAAGACGAACTTATGTTGTTTTTTGTGCTAGAATTGAATGATTAGCTGCTCAAATTAACATCATATGCTGAACTTTTCGTATAAGAGCCGAAGTTCTGTTTTTTTCTATTCTGGATATTGTACATGAAAGCTGAAATGGTGTGTTTTGGTTTTTGGAAGTAATAAAACATCCATAAAACTTAAGTGCTGAAATTGTTCTATATTCGCAGTGAGGGTGTTTTTCCGTGTGTAATGTGACATATTGAGAAGGTTTTTAATGAAAAATCGCTTAACCGTTTTGAGTGCTGAAATGGGAAAAGTAAGTAGTGAAATTATTACTAGTTTGAAGCTGAAAATTATGTGTTTTTTTTTTTTTTTTCCATTTTTTTGTTGTTGCTAGAATTGAATAATTAGCTGCTCAAGTTACAATCACATGCTGAACTGAAATTGCGGGTTTTTCCTGAGCTGAATATCATAGATGAAAGCTGTTTAGGTTCTTGAAAGTAATAAAACATCATAAAACCTGTGTGTAAGTGTTGAAGTTCTATATATAATGTGAGAGTGTTTTCCCGTGTATAATTTGACGTATGAGTATGTGCATGCAGGGACGGAGCCAGGAAATTAACTATGCAGGGGCGAATTTTTTTTTCAAAATACATTGCAGGGGCAAGCCTATATAAAACTAGAGGTTTTTTTCCTTCTTGCAGGGGCGACCGCCCCTACTGGCCCCCCTCTGGCTCCATCCCTGTGTGCATGTATTTAATGAAATGAAGTTAGTTTTAAACAATGATTGAACAGGTAAGATTAGGGAAGGCAATGGGAGGGTCGGATTTGAAGTGGTCACCATAGATGGTCGCAGAGGGCCCCTTGCTTCCACCACCAATACAAGGTAAAATCTGTCATCTGCGCTTTGAATTTTCGGACTTGATTCAAATTCATGGCCAATTTTTGCTGTTTTCTCTTAGCTTTTAGGGTTAAATCTTGGCATGTGCATGTATTTTTTACTTGCGTTTCAATAATTGCAGTTGCTGTTTGTTACAACTTTTGTCTTTGGACTAGGTTGATCTTTGGATGATGGATTATTCTTTGGATCTGTTGTTCACTTGCTGTTGTAGCTGGAAACTTTCTAAAACAGGATAACTTTTCCTTTTCCATGAACTACATTGTTTGGCTGTGTTTGGATTATGTAAGGATTTACTTAGGGAAAGGAATAATAGGAAGACAATTTTCCTTTCTGTTCATAACTAGCACAACACATGTGTGATCCATGCACACCTGAAGTGGCATTATACACATCTGATTTTCTTTTCTGTATACTGTGGTTATAAAAACTGTTTAGTCATCAACCTGAACTTAATCTGGTAATCTTTTACCAACTTTATTATGTTCGATAGCAACGTGTTGGATTAAAAAACTCAACTTGGGATCCTGACCTTGTGCATGGGGCCAGGCGTGCTTGATCTCTCATATTGATGCCTTAGGTATGGAGTTTTAGAATGCATGGTACCCCAGTTGCAGATGTTTGTTTGGGCCCTCGGGTGTTCTAGAAGCAAAAGTTACTGAACTGAGCTGTATTTGTGTTATTGTATTTGAAATTCGTGTACTTCAGTGCTTACAAATTACTTCATGGATCTTGATTCTAGAATTGATAATGGTTGGCTGATTATGTTTCCATCATGACTCAAATCTAGTGTCGTATTGTTTATTGGTCTAAATTTAATTTTCTTTCAAGACTGGTGCCAAACTATTCAGTACATGTGATCTCTATTGCCTAATTTAAACACCTCTGGGGTGCAACTTTTTTGCCTGTCGTCAATGCTAATAATAGGTTGCTTGCACATTGGACTATATGTAATTTTCTAACCACTGTGTGTTGTTTAACATTTTTCGGACCCAATGTTTGGTTTTTCTTTGTTCTATCACTGTTAGAAGAAGTTCCTTTTACTTGAAAAGACAATAGATGAACCGTGAACGTCTTGTGATGTGCGATATCGGTCAATTTTTTTGTCGCACAATGACTTTTGAATACGGTCAAAAGAGATTTCCCTAATGAAAAACTGTTAAGGCATCATCCATATCATGGTTTGAAGACGATACACGAAGTTCAAAACTGAACCAGCTTGGGAGTATCAAGATGCTCGGAAATTTAGAGCAACTAAGACACTGAAGGTTTTAGCCTGTGGACGTTATCACCTTTGCTGATATGCACTTGCTAATTTAATGCTATTTTGTTCCTCTTCGTAGTTGATACGTTCAACATTACAATTGTTAAGCATGTTACTTTTCCTTTGTAAATCATCGTAAATTGCGTGAATACCAGTGCTCTGAATGGTCATTTGCTGCTGAATATTCAAATGTGAAACACCTAATTTCTGATCATTGAGGAATCCTCTCTTACAGTATTTATATTTGCATTCTTCAGTTGCCAGCTAAAGAATGTCATTGACATCTTCTCTCATGCAGCCCAGATTCTCTTAGATGGCCTACTGTGGGGAGGTACAAAGTGGATTTAGCATCATTTAAGTCGTTGGCTTTGCCTGAGTCGCAGGTGGGTCAGTTTGTCAATCTTTAGTAGCCAAAAAGAAAAGGGTAAGGAAAGAATGTTTTAAGTGTCTGAGGTCCTTAGTCCTTACCACAAACTATACTAGACCATTCAACTTCGGTTAGTTTAGGCAATCAACCGCAAGTGAATTTTACTTTCTGTGTCGGAGACCCGGAGCGGTTCACATATTTTAGTGGATGAAATGATCCATTTAACTTCGACACAGGCGCGGTTCGCATATATCAGTGGTTTTAATGATCCATTTTACTTCGCTTTCGTGCAATCACCGTTTGTGAATTTACTTCATGTGTCGGAACAGTTAACATATTCTGGTGGTTGAAATGATAAAACTATAAAAAGAGATTTGCTTCTATGATTTACTTTACAACTATAGAAAAATTCAGTAAATTCATGGTTTTGAAATTAGGTCAAGGAAGATACCGATCTCTTCGTCATTGATGAAGTTGGTAAGATGGAGCTTTACAGTTCTTCGTTCTTCCCTGCAGTACTGAAGGTTCTGGAATCTAATGTCCCACTCTTAGCTTCTATCCATGTTCCAAAAGTCGGTCGGGACATACCTAGAGGTACATATCCATCTCCCATAAATCTTTATGCAACAATTATCAAAGATGTTCTCCATTGAAACTTATCAAGTTAATGGGCATTTCAGTTGCATATTCTCTGTATGTTGATGGAAACAAGCCTTGAAATGGGAAAGACACTTCCACTGCAATTGCATTTACTCGACCGGATATTTTCTCCTTCCTTAGTGACAACAAATAGAGGGAGCCCTTTTTATGATCGCTCCCGTAGAACATAACCTGTTTTTAATCCTTAGAGATGGTCGAAACACTAAGGCCGTGTTGGATATTCGCGAAGCCGCCGACCACCCTTACTTCGGCCACACACTGCTCCACCTAGCCAAAGACAAAATGATTCCGGAGTCATCCCGGCTTAACGCCGCCATCTTCTTCAAAAACTACGTCCGCGACCGCTGGTTCTCCGCCCAACCCAAATCATCACCACCATTCTCGAGTCCACCACCATTCTCAAGTCCACTACTCGAGTCCAATCACAGCTCAGAGAAGCCCTATCGCACATCGCAAAGCATGATTTCCCGACGTTGTGGCCAGATCTGCTCACAAATCTCATGAGCAGGCTCGAAAGTGCAGGTGATGCGCCGTCTGACTTTGGTACTGTTAATTGTATTCTACATGTCATTAAGTCTATCTTCAAAACCTTCTGTCATGAGGACATGCCTAAGCATCTAAAACAATGCGTCGAGAATCTGGATAAACCACTTTTGAAAAGGTTCCAGATAACCGTTGAATTTTTGGACACAATGAATTCGGAGACATCACCATCACCATTATTATGACCTGTGATGGAATCTCTTAAACTGATATCGAAGCTCTTTTATAATTTCCATTTAAGACAGCCGGGTTTATTTAGCAATTACATCAACTGGATAGTAGAATTTGAGAAATGCATTGACGGACAGGAAGGGGTTTTAGGGGAAGGGTTTCTTTTTATGGGTAAATGGGAAGGGGTTCCTAGGCACGCGGATGACATGAGGACTACTGTTTTTGAAAATTTAACGCTCTGTTTGGAGAGGAGGCAAGGGGAAGACGATGAGAAACAGTTGCGCCGGAGGGTGAATTGGGTAACGAATAGGGTGTGGTATGCATGGGACTCACAGGGGTATTCTAGGGCCGTGCACAGGGCGGCGGCAGGGACCTTGCAACGGACCGACCAGGAGGCTGCAGCTCGTGATAGGTTAACGGTGGCTGCGGTCAAGTTCATAATGATTATAATTAGCAGGAGCACTCACAACACAGACTCACAGCCTTACATTCGTTGTATTGAACGTATTCTGCGTTTTGGTATTTTCCCATTCGTGATGTTGAGGAATGAGGATAAAGAATTATTTGAAGATAATTACCTAGAGTTCATTAGGGCAGACATCGAAGGTTGTGATGTCGATACGAGGAGGAGGATTGCTTGTAATCTTCTGATGGAAATCGAAACCAAATATAAGTCGACGGTGACTCGAGAATTTTACTTACTGCTGGCGTCTGCTAAAAACGACTTAAAAGTGACTTTGGAGGATAAGGAATGTGCCGTTTATTTGGTTGCCTTCCCTCATGGGGATAATGTTAAAAAGTATTTTCAAGATAATGTTGAAGAGTTTTTTGAATCTGTTATTGTGCCGGAGTTGCAAAATCGAGGTGTAAATGAGGTTCCAATGCTCATTGTCGGTGGTCTGAAGTTATTCACTAGGTATATGAAACACATTTCGAAACTCATTGCACTACCATTACTTCCTTAGTTGGTTCGCTTTCTTGGTTTAGAGTCAAATGTGGTTCATTCTTACGCTGCAAATTGCATTGAGCAACTTTTGGCAGTTAAACAGCGTATTAAACGAGTTAATGTGGTAATATGTGGATCATCTGATATCAGCTCATCTTTGCCTGAATTAATGATCAACCTGTTTAGTGCCTTGCGGAAGCCAGACTCTGAGCAAAATCCATATGTAATGAAGTGTATCACGAGGGTTCTTGAAGTGGTGATGGTGATGTCTCCGAATTCAATGTGTCCAAAAATTCAACGGTTATCTAGAACCTTTTCAAAAGTGGTTTATCCAGATTCTCGATGCATTGTTTTAGATGCTTAGGCATGTCCTCATGACGGAAGGTTTTGAAGATGGACTTAATGACATGTAGAATACAATTAACAGTACCAGAGTGAGACGGCGCATCACCTGCACTTTTGAGCCTGCTCATGAGATCTGTGAGCAGATCTGGCCACAACGTCGGGAAATCATGCTTTGCGATGTGCGATAGGGCTTCCCTGAGCTATGATTGGACTCGAGTAGGGGACTCGAGAATGGTGGTGACGATTTGGGCTTTGATATTTACTTTCCCGACGTCAAAAATTTGGGCTACGGGTTGGGAGGAGGGCCAGCAGTCGCGGACGTAGTTTTTGAAGAAGATGGCGGCGTTAAGCCTGGATGACTGCAGAATCATTTTGTCTTTGGCTAGGCACAGCAGTGTGTAGCTGAAGTAAGGGTGGTCGGCGGCTTCGCGAATGTCCAACTCGGCCTTAGTGTTTCGGCCATCTCTAAGGATTAAAAGCAAGTTATGTTCTACGGGAGGGATCATAAAAAGGGCTTCCTCTATTTGTTGGTTTTCCATTTCGAGTCTGAGTTCTTCAGTAAGAGTTACTTCTATATATACAGGCCACTTGACTTAGGCACCAAGCTATGTTAACTGATTAGTATAATTAAAGTAACGGAACTGATTAGTATAATTAGAGTAACGAAATATTGCTTTAAATAGATAAGAATGGCAGTTAGTGTTCACGGTTAGTGTCTGTTATCTTTCTGTTAGCTTGAGCTGGCAGTGTTATACAATGCTGGCAGTGTTATACAATGCTTGCCTCATTTCCTTGTAACTGTACGGAAAACATTCAAATATTCAACAGATTTGCCACAATATTAGGCATGAAGGCCAAACCGAAGATGGCACCGATCTGACCTGGCACCCCATGGAACCCACCAACTTTTTGCCCATATCAAATTTCGTGGGATTGGCGCCCAAACGAAAATCTAATTTCAAAATTTTTGGGGAAAAAATCAATTACCCTCTCCACCCCATCTTGTACGTACCAGGTTCCCCCCTCTTCCAAACCTCCAACACTCCACCACCGGTGCCACCACAAACGCCGAATGACGACCACCACCAACAGCGTACAACCACCACCACCAGCGTCGGCCCCCTCTCTCTCTTTACCACTCATCCCAAACCACCGATCCGATCCTCCACCATCGGAGCCACTGCCAGCAACTCCTCTGGAACCTAGGTTTGTTTATGCAATTGTCGTTTATGGTTGTCTTCTGGATAGAAAAAAAAATCCTAATGATATAACTTTTCACGCCATTTGTATTGTACATATGGGTTTCTAGTACTTTGGCCCGTATTTGTCCCCTTATTTGTTGTGTTGTAAAAGTTATAGAAGTTTGTTCTTTAATAACTTGACTTGTTCTTGCTATATACTCCTTCCGTTCCTAAATAAATGTTCCACTCTCTCTAGCCATTTTTCAACTCAAAAAATTAAGTGCTTTCGTGTATCATTTTTCGATGAGTACTTTAATTCGGTGCGAAAAATTCAAAAAATGATACACGGAAGCTCTTAATTTTTTTATTTGAAAAATGGCACGACTTTTCATAGTGGACACTTATTTAGGAACGGAGGGAGTACTTATTTATATTCCTTTATATAATCAATATGCTCTTCTAGGGCTGTCCAATGGATCATCCGCTCAATCCATCCAATTCGATCTGTCCGTTAACCAATCCGTGAATGTACGGTTCGGTTCCGGATCGAGAATTTCTTATTTGGCGGTTCCGGATCCGGTTTGGATCGGATCGGATCCGCCCGATCCGCCCAATAATCCTTCTTTAATCTGTCAAATCCGTCTGATCCGTAACCGATCTATAACCGATCCGATCCATCTGTATGTCACCTACAGATGGTTATGTGTCTTAAAAACCATAATCCGCTCTGAGCGGTTCGGTTCGGATCCGGATCCGATCCGTGGACACCCCTATGCTCTTCTTTTGCGTATCAAGAACAGGTTTGCCTATCAAGAATAGGCCCATTTCCCTATTTTATTTGCCATTCCGACTAAAAGTGACAAATATAAAAAGAACAACTCAAAGCAACTTCTTTCACTTTGAACTTTAGGCGGACCAAAGAAAAAACTTTGATTAATTTTGGACCTCTTTTACTTTTGGACCTCTTTTTGCTTTCGTTATCATATTTTCGGTTGAAAGTATATCATGATTATGTATTGGTGCTACTAATTTTTTGGAGTGGGAGAAATTGATGTGAATATGATTATAATTTCATTGATTTGATTTTCTTGTACTGTTTCTTTCCACATTATAATGATCAAATAGGCCACAACAAAAATAATAAATCTTCAACAACAAGAGAAGTAATCACGGAGATTAGGTACTCTGATTGATAAACAAGTATCTCACTGATAAACAATTCCAACACAGTTTCCTATTACCTTAAATTGTTTGCTTCTTCTTTTTTGGCATACTTGCACACCACTTTTTTTCTTTTCATTATGTCTTAATGTTATTTATTTGTTTTATTTGTTTGTAGAATCACTGATGTAGAGGTGGTTTTGGAACCTGAGGTTGGAACATTATTTGATTCTGAAAATGAAGCTCGGGAATGTTATGCTACTTATGCGAAAGCCAAAGGTTTCGGAGCTTTCACAAAAACCTCTAGGACGCGTGAAGATGAGATAAAGGCTAATATAACTTATGGTTGTCATCGGAGTAGAAAGCCCAGGACAACGGCTTTGAATCCTGTTAAATCCCAGCCAACAACAAAAGTCGATTGTAAAGCTGCTATGAATATCTCTTTGCAAGTTGACGGGAAATGGATGTTGAATTCAATTGAATTGAATCATAACCATGAGTTGGACCCGGATAATGTGAGATATCTTAAATGCAATCAGACTATCCCAGGCCATGTGAACTGAAGTGGGCAATTGAATTGGGCACGGCATCCGGAATCAGATTAAACAAAACAATTTCCTCATGTGTGATCAAGGCTATGGGCCCTGATAATCTGACCTGGTTAGAAAAGGATGCAAGAAATTATAAGGATCAAGTCCGGCATTTACAACTCAAGGAAGGGGATGCCGAGGCAATGCATAAGTACTTTGTCAAAATGCAAAAGGACAATGATAACTTCTTTTATGCCATCAATGTTGATGAAGATAACCGATTACGGAATGTCTTTTGGGCCGATGCTAGGAGTAGAGAGTTATACAAAGAATTTGGTAACGCGGTCACCTTTGACACCACTTACCTTGATAACAAATTTGATATGCCTTTCGCACCCTTTGTAGGGATCAACCATCATGGACATTCGATTTTGTTTGGATGTGGTTTGATATCACGGGAGGACACGACTTCATTTGTTTGGTTGTTTGAGACTTGGCTTTCTTGCATGTTCGATTCCCAACTGCTTTGCACCCAACATTGCTTATTTAGTAGGCTTGCCCGAAGCGTAGGGCTTAGGTCGGAGATAGCATAATACCGGTAAGACCGGATCGATTCCACAGGGACCAAACGTACCGAGCGTGAAAATGTCTTGCGCGTGAGGGTTTTTAGCCTTAAAGCGGCAAACTTTGACTTATGATTTAGGGTTGAATTCTCTCGACTTCGAGAACGACTCGGAAGATTAAAAGTAAGGCTAAGTCTAGGGGATTTCAACAAACCACAACCAAAGGTAATCCGATCCTCTCTCGGTAACCGGCTCGGGACATCGTTAGATGATCCTGAACGAAAGATTTAGAGTTTAAAACCATTAACTAGAAAATGTGTTTCATAAAGATTAGGATTCTTGTGCCATTTAGACAAACATTTAGGTTGCCATAGCCCTAAGCATCACACGTGCCAAGTGGTCAAGCCCTTGGCTACGCGTGATCAAAGGGGTTAACAAACCCGAATTTTGATACATAAAATCAATCCCAAATCTTTGTTAAACAAATGGTGTATGCCTTTTTTTATGAGAGGAACGGATTAACCCGAGTCATGGAGTGTTAATCACCCCATGACCAAGCCTTATTAAACTACTCACCCATTAAGCTAGAAAACTTAACTAGAAAATTGAAGGAAATAAAGAACATGATAAATGAGAAAATAACTTGATTTATTGAAAGATTTAAGTAGTAGGAACAACTTTAAACCTAAGAAGATTAACCAAAAACAACTAACTAAGTTAGATTTCAAGAGATAAAGCTAGAAAATGAAGGCAAGCTTTAACCAAAGGAAATGAAAACAAATTAGATTTCTACGTGGATCCGGAGATTACAAGAACAATTAATAAACGAGAAATTAAAGGACAAGCTAAACTTACTTGAGTTCTTAAGGAATTGCAAGCTTCAAACTCTCCCCAACAATGGAGGAGAGAGAAGAGAGAAAAAAAGACTAAAAGTAAACTAAAGCTAATAATGAAGAAGAGAGAGAGGAGAAAGATATACAAGGCATTCTCTCTCTCAAAAAATCCAAAAAGGTGTCAAAAAGGTAGAATATGCCATAAAAGGAAAGTCTGAAAAGTAGCTCAAAAATCTGGCCGAAGCACTTTTGGGTCGACCCACCACAGAATCTGGGTCGACCCAAATCCTTCTGTTCTCCCACTAAATGTTTTGGGTCGACCCAAGTCGACCCAGATTTGCTTCAGGCAGATTTTTTAACCAACTTCGCGGGCACGCCCCGGCTTAGTCCGAACTCGGAATGCGGTGATTCTTGAACCGTTGGAAAGCTCTATGAGTCTACTTTCAAACCCAATTGACCTCATCTTCGATCATGGCCTTTTTATCTTGAGAGAAATGAGAATTTTCCTATCAGTGTGTCGAATTTCCTCGAGGCTCATAGCTCCAGATTTCTTGTTCCTTTGTTCCGAGCCCTCCTTGCACCTTCCAAAGCTCCTTGAATCAACTTCTAAGCTTTGTTGATTGTCCTCCACGGCGTTGAGGGACCTTGGAAGGTGCCTAAATGGGCACAATCTCGCTCTCCTCAACTCCCCAAACCGTATGAAAGTGCCTAAATCTAGGGTACCCTATGAAAGTGCATAAACCACCAAAACCCTATAATAGGAACTTGCACCCTAAACGTAAACCCTAGGGTACCCTATTAAAGTTCTTAAACCTAAACCCTAGGGTACCTAATGAAAGTGCTTAAAATCCTTGGTTACCCTATGGAAGTGCCTAAATCAGCAAAACCCTATAATAGGAAAGTGAAACCTAAACCCCAAAAAAATAGTGACTGACATTAATGGTAATTAAAAAAGAGTGACCGACCTTAATGGTATTAAATATTTGTTTTCTGGCTTTAATGGTAATTGTTCCATTTTTTTGCGAGTATGTGAAGTTCCTTGCTGAAAATTCTCTCCTTAGTTGTATATGCTTGTCTCACCATGCAGTTTAGGGATCGGTAATATTCCATTCCATGTACGGATAAGGAGTGGTCTTGGCTACTTAAGTGTGTTGCTAAGACGTCCTTGTGGGCCAGTATTGTTGTTTGGTGCCCAGTCCTGCTAATGTTCACATGTGGATGGACTCTCACTATTCATTTTGTTCCGTCTTTCAATTTCCAAGTGGTGTATGATACATGGTTGTGAACACCCGTTGAACATTGTTGTAGGTTTCCTCACCTCAGCACTTGTACATTAAGGTTTAATCAAGGGACGGAGTAACAATTCAGTGGAAAAAAAAAGTTCATTTCATGGTCTCTCAGCAGGATTATCATAGCTGTTCAAAAAAAGCAGGATTATCATATGATATGATATGGGACTTTTTAGTGTCTATGTGGGCTAGCACCCTGGTTACTTACCCGCTACCTCATGATGATTTTATTTGCAAATAATCTCCTGTTGGTCCGTTGCAAGCTTGCATCTTTGACATACTGACACTGGCGTGGGTGCTAACTACTAGGATAATCATGTTTCGTATGATTTTATACAAATTGGTCACTTGCTGCAAAAAAAAGTCCTCTTAAACTCGTATTTTGTGTATTGAAGATCATTGAACACAAACCATATGACCACAAGCCTGATGTTTTCAGTTTCAGAGTTGTCCTAAGGGAGCTATTAAAATGAAAAGCAAGCCTTGCAGTGTTCCTTCCTTTCCCCCTCCCCGTCTTTACATTGGGTGACTCTGGTATGCAGGTTCCGTACACAACACCTTTGCAAGCAGCCGTTGGTGTTGTTCAACAGTTACTTGGCTTATCCTTTTCTTGCTTTGTTTTTCGATTTTCAAACTAGATACAATGCTAAGCTCCCTTTTTTCACCCGGAATAACATATGGAATTAGATCACAAGGGGACACTTTTTGTGCATTCGTTTGGAACTTGAATCTTGTGGTTAGTATTGAAAATTATGGAGATATCAAATCCTGCAAAATGAAGGATACAGTATACCATTATGCATTTGCTCGCTATTGTCCAGTAAAAAAAATGGAACCTTGATGTTTAAAATGTCGTTTATGTGGTTATCAGGGTCTGCGGCCTACCATTCCGAAGAACACCAATCCGAAGCTTGTTGAACTGCTTGAGAGGTGCTGGTAGCAAAACCCACTCTGGGACCCAATTTCTCTGATATTATAGAGATGCTGCAGCATATGCCCAAGTAGGTAGGTCATTTGCCAAAGATTTTCTATTCGATACATTGAAGAATTCTTTTACGTCCTTAATTGATTAGTTCATGTTAATAAAACATGGAGAGTGATTTCGGTTGTTGTGAATTGTTGAAACAGGTGGGATGTGAGGGAGGCGATCGTCACAGGGACAAGATAAATCAATTGGCGGTTTTTTCCCAACACTCAAAAGGGCTTGTCACTAAATTGGTGAATGTGTCAATTTTGAATGACGTGCATAGCCATTTTCCGAGATTAAAATGCATTGTACAGCTTCTTCTCTTGCTGACTCTCCAGTTTTTTACCTAGAATAGTTTGTTCATTTCTAGGGTTGTTTCTCAGTCTTTTTTTTTTTTTTTTATCCTTAAAGCATTTGTGATGAAGCAATTGTAGATGTACAACAATTACCCAAAAAAAAAAAAATTGTAGATGTACAACTTGGTAAAAAAAAATCATTATTCGCCTTCAATTTTTACTTTCCAGGAATTTTTTTAGTTTCCCTACATGGCCTAAATAATTTCTCTAGTTTGATAGCGTTCCAATTATTTGGTGCATCAAATGAGCCCTATTCAATTGCTGGGTGTCTATTCAAAAAAAAAAATGGCTGGGTAAGAAAAAAGAAAATACTCCCTCCGTCCCTTTTATAGTGTAGATATTTTCATTTTGGGTTGTCCCTTAATAAGTGTGTGTTTTGAAAAGTTAGTGAATATATTTCCTATTTTGCCCTTAAAAGTATATTCCTTTTTGAAAAGTTAGTGGGTATTATTATATTGATAAGGGTAAGTAGTGGAAAGTAGATGTAAAAGTTGTAAAAGTTGATGTGAGAGAAAATAAATTGGAATTATGAGGTAACACACTTATAAAGGGACGGAGGGAGTATATGAGAATGATCTATTTTTATTTTATATTTTATTCATTCAATTGGCTGGAATTTTTTTTTTTTTGAACCAAGAAAACAATAACTTATATTTTTAAACTAAAAAAAAGGACACTAGCAGTCTAAAAAAACAAGGAAAAAACAAAGAAAAATATAGAAGCCGCCAAAATGTACACTAACAACGACGGAAATCACAAATCCATTCGGATGTGGCTGGAGGAAGACGACGGAACGATATCAGCGTCCGGAGCACCACATCTCTTCGTCCCACCGCAGTCACAGCTGCCAGGCGCCACCACCGCTGTTGCTGGAAAACCCACAAATCTGGCACGCGAGCGCGGATTTGTGGGCCAGAGAACTCAGATTGGAAGATCTGGATCGCCACCTTCCAAAAAGGATGGGGTAGCGGGAGAACATCTCTCTTGAGGACGAGAGTCTCAACCACCATACAACCATAAAGAAAAGAGAGGAGAGGAAAGAGCAAATTGCCCGGGCGTTTGGCTGGAAAGTTATGGGGCCCAAGTTGATAGCATTTTCAATAGAAAGTTTTCTTTGATAATTTGTTCTTCAAAAGTAAACTATTTTGTAAGAAGTATATTTTTCATTAGATTTGTACACAATGGAATTCTTATGTTTTAAGTTTCATTATAAGTTTCTTTTACCTTTTTTTGTTGGTATTATATAAGTTTGTTACATTAAATGGAGGAGAAATGTCATTTCTTTTTTATTTACTTCACTACTTATAAATTTTCTTAACCATAATTTCCTTCTATTATAATCTTCAGAGGTGAATGAATGACATCACAAAGATGCAAATGAGTTAAGCCTCAACTCTGTAGTACCCAAGCTTGGCTCATTTATTAAACGAGCTTAAAATGCAAGTTTGAACTTGCCACGTTTATAAAGAAGTCGAGCCTTTAGCGAGTCAAATCTTGTTCATTTACTTAATCAGCTTCTTTAAACGAGTCGAGCTGAACTTTTGTGAGTCGAGCCGAGCTTTATGATCATACTCGTATGCAGTCATATAAAAAAGGCAAGTACGTAAGTGTAATTTAAGTCAACAATACGTAAGTGTAATTTAAGTCAACCGTCCCAAGATGAGGAGCCCTTCAAATTTCAAAATGAACCCCAAATGCTAGTAACCACCCACAAAGACAATTCGGTCTTTTTTTTTTTTGTCATTCGTCATCCATAATCTATTACATGGGGGAGAGGGGAATGGGACTCGATCCCGTGATGCAGTGTGTGACAATTCAGTAGTCGCGTGTGACAAAATGACAGTATAAGCTCACAAAATGATTAGTAGCGTACTTATTTTCGTGTGTTTATTACAGATGAGACCTAACTGTCTCTTACAAATCCTGAAATCTTTATTGCATCATGCAGGGTACTATAATCCTTTATGAAAATACATTAGTTCTCTTGAGTTTTGTTCATCAAAAGCTTCCTCTCTCCAGAATTACTGATGAACATGTATTGTGCATCAACATCACCATTTAGGACTCTGTTGGAAGTCCCTTCTCAGTCCAAGCAGCATACCCTCCAACAACATCAGTGACCTCTGTAAAGCCCTGCATACATGAAAAGAAATTTTTCATGAGATTTTGTACTTGTTCAACTAAGATTCCACAAAAAGAGTACAATTTAACTTTCGCGAAGCTATATAACTAAAAACTTGTTCAACTTATCATTATAAGACAATACACGATGGATCTTCAACTGTTTATAGCTTCTTTGAAGAAATAGGAGTATACTTACAGCAGATACCAGATCTGTAGCTGCCATTAGCGATCTTTTACCGGCCTGGCATGCCTGAAATTCAGAAAGTGAATCTACTTAACAAGTCTGCAGAAGCGATGAAGACAACCTTTTTTTCCTCAAGACGCATAAAATAAAGGTTTTCAACAAGCTGCTTGAGTACCATTATTTGTAAGTAAACCATCAACGGAATCCACTTCATGGTGATAAATAACTAGTTAAAACAGAGCGGGAGGGAGAGGAAAAATCAATCGCTCAGATACCCCATGCTTTCTGCCTACTCAAACTGATTGGCTTAAGATCAATACCTCAACCATGTTGAGACCTCTCAAGGGGAGGAATTATTGCCCCACAAAAAAATCTATGTAGATTTTGTAATTTGTATGTCTAGAAAATGGTATAATCAGAATGTAGAAGTAAAGAAGGAATGGCTGTTTTCTGATTTTGTTACATTCTCTTGTGCGTGGCTCCTTGCTGCTTTCTTAAAAATTGGCGTTATGGTAATGATGGATTAAATGTGAACTTGACAATAGACTAACAGAAGGGATCAAACAAATAAATGCTAAAGAAGAAGTTAGACAAAAAAATTGTTCACTTACAACGACAATTTTATCATCAGTTTTAAAATGTGATGATACTTCCTCCAAAAAATTAGGGTTCTTCGACATGCCTGCAGTGAATTAATAACAGGAGCAAAACAAGAAATTTCTTAAGTATACCTGTTAGAGTCGTGAAAGAAAGCAAATAAATGTTATTATCTAGGCCCTACCAAACAACAGATTCTGCAATAGTATCCACAAATAATCTCTTTCAAACTAGCAAGTTGTGATCGCAAATAGAACCCAAAATAGAGACACTCTTGGATCATCCTCTAGAATGTAAAATTGAGGAACTATGAAGCACCGATACTTCTACTTGTCAGTGTTGTCTTATCATTTTACGAGAAAGTAATATCATTATTGGGCACTCCGAGGATGCGCAACACGCTCGTGGACACATACAGGGCACGCTAGGTAGCTTGTCCAGCAATTCTGATAGTTTTAAAGCATGGGACATTCCGGGGACACCCGGGCTCAACTTGGACACAAATTGAAACATGACAACTGACAAGGATCAATTTGCAATATTAAAAGCTTATTTGAGGGGTAAGATATTCCAACAATACAAGGAGAAACATAGGAATAACTGGATATTGACCAAATAAAACCCTTGTTGAACTAGTAGTATCGAAATTGAAAATATACTATTTGGTTTTGGTTATTTCAGGATGGAATGTTAATATGAATAACAACAAAATATCTATCATATCATATACATGCAATTTTTGTTGTGTCCCTAGTCGTGTCCATGATCCTAATTGCTATATCCCGTGTCCATATGCATGTGTCAGTATCCGTGCTTCTTAGCTAAGAAAATATACCCAAAGAAACAGAAGAACATAAATTGCTTTCATAATCGACATAAACCTGATCCAACATAGAGCAAGTAAGGAATATTGATGGCCCCAACAGCATGCCCAGCAGTAAACTCCTGAGGAGTCCTACACCCAGTGACAAAGCCACCACCGAAATACACCAATTAGAGCACACCCAATAACATAATTGTACGGACAAAGAAACTAGTCACAGAACTGGCCACAAAAAGTGCGCAAATATCTAGAATTTTACAAGTTGCATTAGTGGAATCCACTTCTTAAAAAAAATGTTACCTGCCCTTACACTTTCTATGGATGGTTTTAGCATAGTAGAATTAATCCACCCATGAACATTTGACATATCATATCAAATCTATCAAGTTGAAAACTCTGATACATTTACTAAACAACTTTGCCAAAAAAAAAGGATGACAAGTACCTGACATCCAAATACTGGTGTCCAGCCTGAACAAGTTCATGGGCAGTTTGAACCGACGCGGATTTTGGAACAGCTGAAGAGTCCACATTCCCTCCCATAGCAGCCATCAACCTGCAAACGCCCAATAATCATTACTTAACCCAGCTGATTGCAAAAACGCCACGCATCAAAATCCTCCATTCATTGAGTAATTTTAACAAACACTTAAAGGCTCTGTTTAGATAGATTAGGATTCCACCTACATTTTCACAAATTATAGACAAGAATTTCAACAAAATAGTAAATTTCTATTTCCTCTACTCCATTTTCACAACTTATTCACTTTCATTTTCAAATACTACCAGAAGTACCCATAAAGGAGACTAAACGCACGTACTTGAAGCTTGATTTTCTGTACTGGGTGCCAACAATTTGGCCTTTAGGAAGTCGAAACCTCGAAGCCGAAGCAGATGAATGTAGTGATGAAATGGGTATACCCCTACAAGCACTGAATTCAAATTTGCTGAAAAATGATGCTATATATGAGCAAATAAGTAGTGTCCTAGTCCTATGTCAATATAGATACATGTAGAGAGAGAGAGACCTGAGATTGGTGAGTTGACTATGAATGCAGAGGATTTGTCTGGGAAGTGAGGAGCAGGTGGTGAAAGCAAAGAGATACGCCATTGAATGGGTCGATGTCTGTATGATTTATGTTTGACTCGGTTTATAATCTTAAGAGGAAAATTACTCTTAGTAGTAGCAGTAGCACACACTCTTTTAAGTATTTTTTTTGGCTCGTTTTATTTTCGGATGTAATACAATATGTTCTTCAAAGATTTTATGGCTGATTTTATGAATTTTGTGGTGTTATTTATGATTCTTGTGGTATTGTTTATGAAAAAAAATTGATGTTCAATTGCGAAATTTTGTATTACGAATTTTTGTGGTTCAAAATATGAACGTGCATACCGTACACTAATTTTAGGAGTTTTTACCCAGCATTGTCCATTTTAAGAGGATAATCAAGATGTCAATATGTCAATTTGTGTACATATATGCATTCCGTATTTACATTGCATATTGTTACGCCTCTCATTCCAATTTATTCGATTCTTGTTCTACTCTAATCTGATGAAAAATTATTTATATTCTTTAATTAATAATATTTCTACATGCAATATGAATCAATCAGTTGTGTAAAACAAATTTTCAAAATTACAAATAATCTATCATAGTTTAAAAGAATATGAGCAATTTTTTCATAAAGAGAACCAACATGAACGGAGAGAGTGGTAGTATGAATAATGTTTGAATTGCCTGCACCATGAGGCATTAGAGGCCACCATCATGGGTGGAGGCAATAAGATACAATTTGACCCTATTCATTTTAATTCCTTGCATGAAATTTGATAGTCAAATTTTACTATTTTGACCCTATAAAAGAACAGATTCTTACCTCTAGGTCTAGAAAAGATGTATCTAATTACCATTAAGTTAAGTCATTTTTTTTAATTACCATTAAGGTAAGTCACTCTTTTTTGGGGTTTAGGTTTAGGGTGCACTTTCCTATCATAGGGTTTTAGTGGTTTAGGCACTTTCATAGGGTACCATAGGATTTAAGGCACTTTCATAGGGTACCATAGGGTTTAGGTTTAGGTACTTTCATAGAGTACTCTAGGGTTTAAGTTTAGGGTGCACTTTTCTATTATAGGGTTTTAGTGGTTTAAGCACTTTCATATGATACCCTAGGATTTTAGACACTTTCATAGGGGACCCTAGGGTTTAGGCACTTTCATAGGGTACCCTAGGGTTTAGGTTTAGGGTGCACTTTCCTATTATAGGATTTTAGTGGTTTAGACACTTTTATGGGGTACCCTAGGGTTTAGGTTTATGCACTTTCATAGGGTACCCTAGTGTTAGGCACTTTTATATGGTTTGGGGAATTGAAGAAAAAGATTGTACCCATTTAGGGTGTGTAAAGAGAGAGAGAGAGAGAGAGACTATGTCCATTTTGAAAACCGAAATTACCCAGCCTTTGACTTTTCCGCTTTTGTCTTGCAGGTCCATTTTGGAAGTTGGCATGTACCTGGACGTAAATAGTCACAGCGGGCTGTACCGGCCCGTGAAAGTCTCATAAAAGAAATTTATATTACCCAAACTTGTTTCAAATGGAGTATATAAAAGTATTCTCGTTGTTCGAGAGTTTATAATAATAATAATAAGGATATCATCCATCGTTTTTTAAACTAATTGTAAAATAGAATCACGTTTATCAATATTTATCTATCTTAATTAACTTGTTAATTCAATCATTTTGGGGATAAGAAATTTTTTTTATTTATAAATGGGTGGCCCGAGCCAACTTGCGTGCACCTCGACTAATCCCAAGAATAA
Organism: Gaultheria prostrata; assembly: GCA_036023075.1. NCBI lineage: Eukaryota > Viridiplantae > Streptophyta > Magnoliopsida > Ericales > Ericaceae > Gaultheria > Gaultheria prostrata. The sequence continues at coordinate 38,446 of JAXBDA010000360.1, read as the reverse complement.
GCAAATTTGAAAAATAACTTGCACATAAATTTAATTATGTCTCCACTAACTAAAAATTCTAATTCCGTCTCGGGGCCACCATTCTTTGCCTTGCTCTTGTCTATGAGTGCCTACTTGCTTTCTGTTCAGGTATTGGGGTAAAATCCCCTTATAGTTTTGTTTTATTCCCACTTTAGGAGTGGATGTTTGATAGCGTTTGGTCTTTTTACTTCTTTGAAATAGAAAATTATTGTGTGCGAGTGTGCCAGAGAAAGCTTATAAGTCTTCTCTCTCAGATTAACTTTGGAAAACCAAATCTAATCAGACGACTATGTTTGAATGGTTCAATTACTTCAATTAAGAAGATTTTTCTTTCAAAATGAAGAAATACAAACCAATTTACTTAGGAAATCAAAGAACAATAAAGAAACAGAATACTTTGATTAAGAAATCAAAAGTAAATTTACTTCGAAATCTTCTTCAACTTCAAATAGAACGACAACAAGAACTTCGAATACTGAATTGTTACAAATACTACTTTCATCTACTCCTAAACTACTTCGAACAGAGCCGAATTCCTAAAACTACAATTCTAACTGCCAAAGAACAAACTAATCATCATTTTTGTTGTTTGTTGAAGATTTGTCCGGGATTTTTCATTCTTCAATTTCTTCTATTTATAAACCTTGCTTGCAGTTTGAACTTTCCGCCTGATTTCTTGGCTTTAAACTTCATCATTTCACTTCAAAAGATTGTTTCTTCCCTCCAAAAGAATTTGAATATGAACCTGCACAGTTACTCATCCAAATCACATTTTACACATGATTAATTTCAAAAGATAACATCCTCCCACGATCTGCTCCATGTGTGGTTGCTTTTAACTGTTAAATGCCTAAAAAATATGAAATTCACATCTTCCGCCAGTTAACAAAGTGACTTCGAAACCTTTTCAGTTTTTGTCCTTTAATTATACTCTGGCTATAACTGCCAATAATTGCCTTTTAAATTAAAGGATAATACGGTATCGTATTGATTTTCTTAGAAACAATATAATCCAGTGCTTCTCATTAATGATGAATTACCAACGTTTGGTATTTCTGACTACATGTCTATTAATTACTGGATGTGTTAATTTTGCATGTAAACAGATAGTCATTGAACATGAGTCACATAATTCGCACGCGGTATGGGTGAGAGAGCACGAATGTAAAATTGTTTTTATGGAAATCTCTCAAACATCTACAATTTGTAAGTGAGAGCATATGAGAATTGAAAACGGAAACAAAGGCCATTTTGAAGGATTATGAGACTAACGTCAAAGCAAATTGCTCACTAACCCCTTTCCATATACTCCATATAGACCTATACTTTTTGAATTATCAGATATCTAGGCTAGCTTTTAAAAACAATACTCTACTATTGCTGAAAGTTTCAAGAAGTCGAATGTATGAAGATGGACTTGTAATCTATAGTGTACCAGAAGGTTTTTATGTAGTAAAATGCGCCGTCTTCATTGTCTCATATATTTTAATCGTTAATTATCAACGAGAGAAACTGATTCATTTCTCTTTGATTTAATTATTTGATAAATTTATTTGTCTTTGATATACTCTGTCACCTAATCATCCAATGTATTTTATGTGTTAAAATGTTCCGTCCGTATTTGCTCTTTTTTTTTTTCTTTTTCCCAATCGGTCAAATTTGCTCATCTATTTCAATTGTGTATTTTACGTGCTAAAATGCACCGTCTTTGTTAACTCATCTATTTCTATGGTCAATTATCAATGAGAAAAATTAACACATTTGACATTTTTTATTTTTTATACTCTTATGTTACATAATTATCTAAATCTAGTCTATTTTATGTGTTAAAATATAACGTCTTAATGAGCCCACCTATATCAATCTTACAACTATCAATGAGAAAAACTAACTTAGTTGTCGTTGATATATTCTACGTCACATAATCATCCAGTGTATTTTCTGTAGTAAAACGCATCGCCTTCATTAGCTCATCTATTTCAATCGTCAACGATATATCGATGAGAAAAACTAACTTATTTATCTTGTATATACTCTATGTCACATAATCATCCAGCGTGTTTTATGGACCAAATGCACCATCTTCATTAGCTCATCTATCTTAATCGCCAAAACCATCAATGCGAAAAGCTATTTTATTTGTCTTTGTTTTACTCTATGTCACGTAGTTATCCAGTAATACTTTTCACTTCCACACACATCTTCTGGCAAATTTAAGTAGTTGGGAATATTCGCTAAACACGTTTTTACACTCACGCATACGCATTTGTGTAACGTAAAATTTGCTTTATGTTGGAGCTTTTCATCTACATTTGAAAAAAAGTGCATAACATCCTTATGCTATACACTTTTTTCTACAAAATGTTATTGAGGTGGATGAAATGTTTCACCGTAGTCCGTACCCTTTAGACCACACATAATAGAGACTTGTACATTTTTCTCCAAGATATTACTTCACATGAAAAAACGTGCGCTTTTTTTTATTAAAACATCTACTACTTTCGTATCTAATTTTTCAAATTTCTCCAGCGCCAAATTAAAAAACTACACTTGAGATCTTTAAATTGGTGCGAATAAATTTGGAAAACTATCCATGTACTTCATTTTTTAATGTGAAAAATTGCAAATTTTTTTGTGATTAAGTAACTTTTTGAGACAGAGGGAATACTTTCTAAATGTGCTCCAATTGAACCTACCAGCCCAATTGAACGTATCAGCCCAATTATGTGGTATTACTGCCAAGTGCCAGTCCATGATCAAATGGGTGAAAAGCCCATTTTAAAAACCACATGCAATGCCTGGCCTGAATTGTACTACAAAGTAGAAGCCTTGGCAACTAGCTTAAGCAGCTTTTGGGCAAAAAAATTCAGTCTTTTTGGTATTTTTCAGAGTCTAAAATACAATTCTAAATCTTTCGAGTCTTTGGGAAATTTTCGAGGAGTCCAAAATACACACCTTTTGAGTCAAAAATATCCTTTAGCCCAAACGCTTTGTCTTTCTACGTGATGACAAATTTTTCAAATTAAACAAAGACTCCAAAAAAGTTAGTCCAAAGACTTGCGGGAGGGCTAATGGGACTTGGGCTTGTTCATTTGGGTTTTCGGAACCGGGTTTCGAAAACCCTCCCTTGTTCGGTATTCCCAATGGGTTTTCTACCCTTTGTTTTTTTTGAAGGGTTTTGAGAACCGGTTCTCAAAAATCCATTTGGGTTTTCAACAAGAATTATTTTCAAGGATTTTGAGAATCGGTTCTCAAAAATCCTTCCAAACAAGGTGTTAAGGCACTGCAAAAACTGCAATCAGGTTCTTTGGTTTTAGTTCCAAACATCCAACCACTGAACCGAATTTTTTCCTGCCCAAAAGTTGTAGCAAGTACTTCTCTGTTTGCACAACAAAGGTAGGGATACTCCAAGAAGTATGGAGTGGATGTAAACCAATCCAAGTCCATTTTAATGATCCGAATAATAACGTACTTAAATGGAATTGTCGAGAAATCTCTCCATGCAAAACATTAGATTTGATCAAAAATCACGCATGATGAAATAAATTCAAGCCGTTAGATTGACCCTCAAACCACTCCTACTATACAAAATCGACTTCTTCCATCAACAAAATGCACTTCGAGTCACTAAAATTTGTCTAATTATTAATTTCATAGCTCTGAAATTATTCGAGGATCATATGTTTCGGACTTTCAGGTTTAAAAAAAATAAAAAAGAAGCCAACTTAAATGTAAATTACAAGCTTCACATCTTTGAAATTACTACTATTTGACCAGCAAATAGAGCAAAACAACTCCAAAACGCCAATCAATGAACCGGTAAAGAACTAGTAAGATAGTCACCAGAACAGTTGGGAAAACATGGTTTCGAGCTTTCTCAACATGGCGTCATCTCCTCTTACATTTGCTCCCACTCCTCGTCTCTCTCCTGTTCCTCCTCCTCATACTCTCCCTTTCAATACCCAATTCAAGGTATCCTCAAAACCCATTTCCCTCTTCTCTTATCTGTCAATAAGCTGTGTTTTTTACAATTGACGTTTTTGGCTTGAATGCTTTGATTGAAGAATCTATGGGGTCGTCGAGTGCTGATTCAGCTCCGTGTCAAGTGCTTAACTGAACCCAGTAGAGATTCGGAATCTGAAGCTGAGACGACGTCGACTTCTTCACCATCGTTATCCTCTTCCTCTTCTTCTGATTCTTGGGGCATTTCGACATATAGTTGGTGTGCAGGGCTTGGAGGAATTGGGTTTGTTGAGACCAGTTACTTGACATACCTCAAGCTCACCAATTCTGATGCCTTTTGCCCAATTGGCGGTGGTACTTGCGGCGATATACTCAACAGTGACTACGCCTCTGTTTTCGGTATTCTCTTTGTTCAATTTCGCTTCTTTTTTTGATTGGGTTTTCAGTTCCACGTTTTGATTGTTGATCCATTGTAGCTGTGAAGATCTAGATCATATATGAAATGTGTGCATGTGGAATTCTAACTCGTCTTATGAATTGTAGTTTTTCCTTTCTTTCTTGATAAGTGAGTATGAAATAAACCCTTGTGTTGGCATGATGGTCCTGGCCTAGGTCTAGGGCTGCATACAAACCTAGCTTGCTCTGCTCGAGGCTATGCTCGACTCAAGCCGAGCTCGAGTTCAAGTTTGAGGCTTGTATAGTAAACAACCGAGCTCAACACTCTAAAGCTCGGCTTGGCTTGAAAAAGCTCGGCTCTTTTGTATTGGCTCGACTCGTTTATAGAGGCTAGTTTGGTAAATAAATCGGGCTTGGCTTGTTCACAGCTGAGCTCGAGCTCGAATTGGCTCGTTTAGTAAAGGAGCCAAGCTCTCATTTGCACCCCTAAATATGACTTAGAGGTTTGCTCTCTTATAAGGTCTCAGGTTCGATTCTTATTGCCAGCAACTCTTGGACTACCCCTCCCCACTAGTAAGCGTACGAAACGGCTATCAAAGGGGCTATAGGGATTAGTCCGAGGTGTGCAAAACTAGGCTTGAGGTATTGATTCCAATGATTCCGAACAAAAGATCAAAGTAGAAGATTTGAGCTGGGCTATGTTATCAACAAGAGGAAAAGTGGATTCACAAAAAATCCTTTACACCAAAAGTGAACCTATGCAATACAGCCATCTTAATGTTGTTAATATTTTTTACGCAAGCCTTCAAAAGTGCATTTATTTCTTGGTATAAGCTTTCAAAAATCACTTTTTCTCATGTCATCAATTTATGTAAATGCATCTTGTTTATAGGATTCCAAGTTGATGCTTACCCTTAAATCATTGGGAAGACCAACGAAAAAGAAAAAGAAGAAGGATCCAGCTTTTGTTTATATATGCAGACTCTTAACTTTTTTACTTCATTGGGGTGCTCTAATCTGTAGCATTTTTACTTGAAATCTTTTAGCTTTTTCCCTTCCAAAATCTGTTTTTTAGTATTAGGTCAAAGATGGCTCTTTGTACCTTCACAAATGACAAGTGTTAATTTTGTTTACTGACGATGCAACTGAATTGATTGGTTTGCCTAATTGGAGAAAAGGTCAGGGCATGATTTTTCTCATTTTCATCTGTTGACTAAACTTGAGGCCTAAAATAGAGCCTTACACATAATGGTTGTGTTTCCTACTGATTTTTTATCTTGTCTTGTCAGATTATATACCTTCTTTTATCTGATCTTGTGGATTTTATGGAGTTATATTTGATCAATTTAGCTCATGTAACATTGTTAGTTGTGTAAATCTCTAGAGATATATATAAATAGCCATATTTCAAGGAAGTTCTTAGATAAACGTTTCAGTGGACTGATGGCCTTCTTGCATTTTCCAGGTGTTCCTCTTCCATTGATTGGGATGTTTGCATATGGATTTGTTGCAATATTTGGTATACAGTTGGCTGGAAAGAATATTCCTTTCAAGATGGACGAAAATACTGCTCGGTTGATTTTACTTGGAAGCACTACCTCCATGGCTGCTGCAAGTGCTTACTTCTTGTACATTCTTAGCACAAAATTTGCAGGAGCATCTTGTTCGTACTGTTTATTGTCGGCTTTGTTATCGTTCAGCCTTTTCTTTACCACCATAAAGGTACCTCTTAGTTTTCAGATATTTTATTCTCCTTTTGACCTATCAACAAATACAATAGGTTTACTCCATGCTTGAACAAGATCCTTATTTTAATCATGGGTTGTATTGCAGGATTTTGGTTTGCAAGAAATTCAAAAGGTGGTGGGTCTACAGCTCTGCTTAGGTGGATTGGTGTTTGCTGTGTTAAGCACCTCGTATAATACTTCTCAATCTGTCCCAGTAAGGTAACATAATCCCGTTTCATGTCAATCTCTCTTATTCTGGAAACCACATTTCACTTCCAAGCATCATCCTTGAGGATTTTCTAGGCCCCAAAGCCATTTTTTAAGTATTTGTGTAGTTGGGTGTTGGGTTAAGTTTCTCCAAGGCTGGAGCTTTTTGTCATTGTGTAGATTCTCTTCCTGTGTAATAGGTTTGGCCTGCTGGGCCTTTTTGTGGCTTGTCCCCTCTGATTGTCTTAGTTTTGCGGGTTGTGGTCTTTGTACATGCTTACCATCTCCTTGATGCCATCTCCCTCCTTTTTCACATATACACATGTATTTCTCCGCTTATCCAGAAGGAAAAGAAACCATTTGTATTCCTAACTGTCAGTCTTCCTGCTGTCTCGAGTGCTAGTGTCCTAAGGGCTGTCTGATGCCAATCAATAATATAGTCCTGCTTTGTTCTCAGCACCCCATGAGAAGTTGCCTCGTCAATGCTGGATTTTATTCCTCATTCTTACATGTTAAACCCATTTTAGTGTGTTATATTTTTATTCGATGCCATTCTTAAGTTTAAAGGAGCAACTGAGCGAGTAAGATGTCAATACTTCAACGAGCTATTGGACCTTCCTTTATTTACACGGGATACATCTCTGTTTGACTGCCATATAAACTCTCTTTGGTATCTATGGTTCACACTGGAGATGGCCTATTTTGAATCTGGTCATGTGTGTTTTACAGTAGTCATCTCAGTAATGACATACTTGTTGCCATTGTTTTTGCGTTTTATATTGTACCAGGAAAGCAAATTCTACATGCATGCTTGTGGCTTCTCGTAAGAAGACATTTATGTTGATATTATCCTTTCTTTATCAGTTCTGCTGAGATTGATCTGCAACCATTTACTACTGAGATTATAAGAGAATCAAGTCCTTTGACTCTTGCTCTAGCAAAGCATTTAAATTCCATTGGAGCTAAAATGTATGGGGCTTTTTGGTGTTCGCATTGTCAAGAGCAAAAGCAGGTACGCCCTTTTTTTTGTTGTAATTTCCTCCTAATCAATTAAGGTGATAGCGTATCTACATGATAAATCAGATCCTCTTGCTTGCAACTTTGTAAACACCTGAAAGTTGACTTGTGAGAGATCACGTCATGTCCAATTTTGTGTTATTGTGTTCGCATGAGCTTTTTTGCTGTGTGATTTGCATGTTCACACGTGGCACATTTTTTACCATCTCTCTCTCCATTCAATGAATTATCTTGAGTCTTGTCAATTGTACCTCACACCTAGTTTGTTATGAGTCAGTCAGTTTGTTATGCTAACATTTGAGGTTGAGGTTACCTTAGGATATGATAAGACAGATTTTGAGCCCAAGCTTGAGCAGATTATATTAAGTCTTATTTATTTATTAAGGTAAAACTGAAGCTGAATAATGGTGCACAAGGTGTAAGATTCCTGGATTATATTGGTGGTAAATAACATTTCAATCCGCTTAAGCATGCTTTCCCTTACTAGTTGTCTGCGCCTTGTCTACTTGTCGGCTTCTCAACTGATCTTTTGATACTCTCTGAGCTGTATGCATTCTGATCTATTGTGTTTACCTTTTTTTCTGTTCATAAATGATGTTTTCACTGACTTAACCTTTAAACTACCTGTACGATGTCTGTTATTTGCCCCAGTTGAGCTTCTCTCATGTTTTTGTCGGATGCAGATGTTTGGACGTGAAGCAGCAAAGTTGTTGGACTATGTTGAATGCTTTCCTGATGGATATAGAAAAGGAATTAAAATAGCCAAGGCATGTGCAGATGCTAGAATTGAAGGGTTTCCAACATGGGTAATTAATGGCGAGGTGATAAAACTCTGTGCAACTAAACTTCTCTCTTTTTTGTTTCTGTTTGTCTGCTTCAAATAGTTGCTTTCTCCATTTCCCTAACTACCAATTCTGAAAGTGATGCTTTGGCTCACTGCTTTATTTTTTAGTTTTTTCCCTGGGAGTTTTCATGTTCGTGATAAAATACAGGATTTTTGTTGTCTAATACGTCGTGTAGGCTGACTTTTTGCAAGGATTAGCTAGATACCCCGCTATTCGGAATGAGTAGTTGCTGAATGGGTGGTGGACTGCCGAGGAAGGCAAATAAAAAAGTGATTAACAGGGTCGTTTTTTACTATGGGTTGCACACATGATAACATACTGAAAAAATAGAATAGGAAATTAAACAGGGTAGCGCTGATTCTGACAACCTTATAATGTATTAGCATGTGTCATCTTTTATGTGCAGGTTTTGAGTGGAGAGCAAGAATTAGCGGAGCTTGCCAGAGTATCCGGGTTCAAACTTGACGATTTCTCTCAACTGAACTGAAAGATTTATCTAAAAATCATAGTGGATGTACAGCTCCTAGGTATTACACGGCAACATCCTGGCTTCAGTGTATTTCAAAGCCACAAAACTTGTAATTGTTGTCTGAAATTTTTTTGACAAAAAGATAAGGAAAGAAGGGGAAAGGTTTCTCCCTCCCTCTTTGTTGACAAAGTGCGAGTGCATTAACAAATTTTGTATTTCTCATGTTGTGGAAGAGAATATCCACTGCCCCATTTTTCCCTAGAAAATCATTTACTGAATTGGAACGATAGAACATGGGGAGCAAGCCAAGGTTGATATGTGAATTCGATAAGGGAAACCGGCTGTTTATATGATGATTGGCATCTTGATTGATCCCCAACTGTTTTTCAAACGTAACTGGGGGTTTTTATTTTGTAGATTTGGGGAGACCGGCTACGTTTTCTTTTACTTGGTGTCTGTCTTTCGTCATACTCGTGGAAAGCATATATTATCTTGGATTCTTTGTGATTCTAAACCATGGAAGAAGCTTTGCCGGTGATTGTTACTTCTATCAGCTCATCCTCCCGCGGCACACTTGCCATTTTGTTTTGGCGGACCATCAATGGCAGCCTATGAAGATTATTGAGACGGGAAACTAGGGCCTATGTAGATTATTGAGATGGGAAACTAGGACATTTTTCCCATATCGATTATTGAGACGAGAAACTAGGACATCTTACGCCGTAGTTTATTGGGGCTCTAATATCTTAGCCAAATCAACTGACACAAACGTGCAAAGGGGGAGAAAATGCTCTAATATCTTAGCCAAATCTACTGACACAAACGTGCAAAGTCGATGATCGTCTTACCAAGTTATAAATGTCCTAACCAGTGCGCATTTTACCAAGTTATAAATGTCTTAACCAGCGCGCGTCATCTCTTTTATGATGCCTATTTTGAACTGCAAACTATAGGGCTCAACTCCGTTAGGGTAAACCCTTCCAGAAATTCTCGACGGCCAAGGGCTGAACCCAAGGCCGAAAGAGGGGGTTTGGAAATAGTTTTCAACCAACAATTGACGCGCTTTGGTTATTACCTCACTAGCTGCGTCATTGCCCCAAGCGCAAAGATAGCTGTGACTGCTCTGGCCTTTTGCTTTTATACACAGCGTTCATTGATCGTGTCTTACTATGCCTCCGATGTGGGACTTAAGACTTGTGCCAATAATAACTTATCCTATTCCCAGTGGAAGTAGAACAACAAATCATTAAGGCGGTTCCACTTCTTTAGAAAACCAAGTAAAATCTAAGCCCCGAGCTTGGTTGATATAATTCAGAGGCTATTCTACACATAGCCAATTGATTTTAGATTGGAACTCTTCCAAAAAATTAAATATGGTATCAGAGCTAAGTCTTTCAACTTATGTGGTCGAGTCTCCTTTGTCCGAGTCAAATTGCCTAGTCTCCTCAATTCATACCTCCACGTGCATTCGGGGTTGCACGTGAGGTGAATGATATCAGAGCTAGGTCTTTCAACTTATGTGGTCGAGTCTCCTTTGTCCGAGTCAAATTGCCTAGTCTCCTCAATTCATACCTCCACGTGCATTCGGGGTTGCACGTGAGGTGAATGATTTTATCTCACATCGCTCGTCTAGGCCACCTAACTAAAGTTTGGTTACTATAATCCAGAGGTTAATCCACATATAGTCAATTGGTTTTAGGTTGAAACCCTTGAAAAAATTTAATACAAGCGTTACGAGAAAAATCATGGCGAATCATATTTTTGTTAAGTATTCGAAGTTCGGCTCGACTGGTAAACCACACAAAGTCCAACTTATTTTCTAATGTACGAAGTTGTCAAATCGATTTGAAAACTTGTTTGTTATACTACTTCGTTGTTCGTTTGGACTTATAAACAATCCAACCATAAATGTATTCCGACAAGATACTGAGTTATATCCGAGCAACATAATTTTCTACAGTATGTGATTAATGTTGAAACATGATGCTTTTTTTTCCCTTAATGTACTTTGATAATATATTAAACAATATCCAATTAAAAATGAATTTTGATAGACTTAATGTTCTCGGCGATTTTAAAATTATTTGACGGTCCTATCATCAGGACAGATCCGAGTAAGACCGAAGTTGACATGAACACTACCATCCAGGGCCTTGAAGTGACCGGATAAGATCCGTTCCTCAAAATAGACCCGTTATGGGGCCCAATACGAACCAACCATGTCCTGCAGTCCACGAGAAGCCCATTCTTTCCAATATCACAAACTTTGACTTCTTAAGACACGAACGGTGCAGACTAATCCTAGGGATAAATCCTGGAAACAGACTAACGAGGGGACCCACCAAATTGATATTCACATTTTTTTTTATCTTTGAGAAATTTTTACACATAAATTTTTTATTAGAAGGAAAATTTTCTTTATAGATATTCCCTCCGTCCCAATTTGCTTTCCCCTTTCGGGAAAGTGGGTTTTTAAGGGGTGTGAAAACTTTGTATTGTCTTTTCTGTTTTGCCTCTAAGTCAGTCAATATTACTGTGGCCAATTTGTGAGGCTAATTGTTTATATGAAACTCAAAACATATGCAATATGGATCTTGTTTGATAGATATCAATTAGTTTTATTATACAAAGTTTTCAAAATCATAAAAATCGTTATAAAATAAAAGATAATTGACAAGCCAATTGAGATGGAAAAAGTACTCTTTAAGGGTAAAACTGGAAAGTGACCATGTTTTGATGAATATTTTTAGAAATAGGACAAATATTTTGGGATATCCCAAAATAGAAAGAAGGACCAGCAATTTGGGACGGAGGGAGTACTATCAAGTTTTTTTTTTTTGCCATTCGATATACATCAACGGGAGATTAGCGGAGAGTTAGTGAGTTAATCCAGAGAGAGTGTAGAAGCAATCCATGGGTCTAAACCCCAAACGCCTCTGCCGAGGCTCCCCGGTCTCGCTTGTGGGAGAACCGGGAGATAACTACTAGGCTACAAGCCCTTGGTGAAAACCGGGATATCAATTTGAGGATGTGAAAATCACTTTACTTTTTCTATTATCCAGTTCCATTTAGTTTTAACTTTGTAGGCCTCTCCTCGGCCTATCCGCATATGACAATTATTGCCAATGTTTATTTTGTATGAATTAGATCCTCTGTGCCAAAAAATCCTTGTGCCTCTGTGCCGAGGAATTTTTTCGTCGTTGGATTACACAGAAATTTTAAAATATATAAAAAAAAAACTCACAATCCAAATGCCCAAAACCCCTCGACACAGAGGATCTCACACCTATTTTGTAATGTTTTTTTGAGTAGAATAGATACGCAAAAATTAACTTAGTTGAATATGATAACAATGTGAACAAAACATTTTGTTTCTCATTTTCATTGAACAAATTTGTTTTATTCACCGAGTGAATCTCAGCTGTCGTTTCTTGTACTGTTTCATTTATTTTCTTGTTTCAAACACTTTCCGTTTTCAGTTCAGTTCAATTCCATTTTAACTTTGTGGACCTCTCATCGGCCTATAATGATTATCAAGATTGTTTAGTTTGTAAAGTTTTTCGAGTAGAATAGACGTGGAAAAAATTAACTTGGTTGAATATCGGTAACAATGTAAACAAAACATAATTGTTTTTCATTTTCATTCAACAAATTTATTTTATTCACATAGATATCGATTCGATCTGGTTAATTTTTTCCGTGTACATTTCATTCAATGAATTTTATAAAATGAAGCGTTCCGATTATTGTGAACTCGGTCCCGAAGACCGAAACCAAGGCAGAAGATTACAAACCCCGGACGTGGGTCCAAAAAGGAACATGCTGAGAATATTCCGAGATTCCCTGCCCCGATTCCCACTCTTAGCCGCTCTTTCTTCCAATGCAAATCCATTCTAATCTCTCTGGATAAAATTAATGCTCTTGTCTTCTTCTCCATCAATCACTTTATAAACAGAATCATCTTTCTCAAAAATCAAAATCAAATTGAGAGATTGCAAATCATGTCTTGCAATTCGCTTGAATTGGATCAAGAAGTGATTCAGAAGCTTGGTATCTTCAAGATCCAGGGCAGAGATAAACGTGGCCGGAATATCCTCCGCATCGTCGGCAAGTTTTTCCCTGGTAAATTGAATTTGGTCCAAAAATTTGAACTCTCTCTGTCTTTGTTTGGTTTTTTTTTTTTTTTTATTGATTTTCTTGTTGATTGATATTGCAGCGTTAATGCTCTAAATCTCTCACAGTCTCAATGTAGCGAATAGTGATACACTTAGATGCTCTGTGTGTGCGCGCGCGCGCGTGGATTTTGGTGGATTTTCATGTTTGATTTTGGTGGTTTTGGATTAACTCGATGTTCAGTGTTAATGTTTGAATCTATCTCGAATTCGCTCTTTCCATATATAGTTTTACAATCCTGTTGATTCTAATTGATTTTCTAAACGGTATCGGGTGTATCGAACTATACATAACTGAAAATGTTGTAGCGGTCGTGAATTTTTTAATATCATTTTTTGGCAAATTTTTTTTTTTTGAAAGTGCCTAAATCACCGTATCAAACATCGGTTAAACTAGTCCATCTACTTCAAACGCATATTTACATGTTAGATTTTGATTGAGACATAAGGCTCGATTTGGTTTGTCTGCGTATCTACATGTCAATTTTGAATGATCTGTAGTTATTTGGTTTGGATCAGGTCGGATACCGAATGTTGATGCTCTGAAGAAGTACTTGGAATCAGAGATATTTCCTAAACTGGAGAAAAAACCGTTTGCCGTGTTGTACGTGCACACGGATGTGGAAAGAAGCGAGAATTTTCCAGGAATCTCAGCCCTACGATCAGTATACGATGCGATTCCGGTCATCGTCAGGGAGAATCTGGAGGCCGTTTACTTTCTCCACCCGGGCCTACAAGCCAGGCTCTTCCTCGCCACCTTTGGCCGCTTTATGTTCAGCGGAGGGTAAGCCATCTACCCTCCACGGCGCATTTTATCGCTGTTGTCTCGTCGTTTCTAAATTTCAATTAATCTTTTTAGTTTTTTTGTAATAAATTGCAAGAGGAAAAAAGGGCTCAAAAAACTGAAATTCAAACTGGAAAGGGCTCAAAAAATTCCCAGAGAAAAAAGAAGAAGGAAATAGAGTGTTTTAGATAACCCTAGACATTGCATGACTAGAGTTTTGTGATGTGTTTCAGGCTGTATGGAAAGCTTAGGTATTTGAGCAGGCTGGACTACTTGTGGGACCACGTGAGGAGGACCGAGATCGACGTACCTGATTTCGTGTACGATCATGATGAGGATCTTGAGTACCGTCCGATGATGGACTATGGATTGGAGAGTGATCACCCGAGGGTTTACGGTGCGCCCGCGGTCGATTCTCCCGCACCACCTATGTATTCCATGAGGTGCATCTCATAGGAAGATAAATAACTTGTCGCAAGAGGGAGTCTTGGTAGCATAATTTTGCAGTGTATAGGTGTGTTTTTTGGTTTTGTACTATTTTCTTTTCAACGTCTCGGGGTTGCTGGTGTACACAATGTGAAAGTGAATGACCACTGTTTTGTTTGCCAAGAGTTCATTTTTTGGTATTTGGGAACCCTAGAGAGTGACCCTGTAGGGCGACATCCGAGCCACTGAATGTGTTTTCAACGGTCCTGATTTCATCTCGGCACTTTGTTGATCCAAGCTGTCCATTGCCAAAATGAAATCCGAGCCGTTGATTGCCGAGATCAACAGCCCGAGAGCCGTCCTCCATGACCCCTGGGTCCCATTTTTTGTGTGTCATTTGTAGCGATTAGCTTTATTGACCGTAGCTTGTGGATTCATTTTTACTTCGCAATGCCTTTGTTGCTCTAGATGATTCATTCGCGGTTCGCTGATCACCTTCAAGGAACTCACCCGCATGAGAACAGAATTGTGCTTTGATACTTCTGGAACGATCCGTGCATTGTCTTTCGATACCACTGAATGATCTGCGCGCTGCCTCAAAAAGCTCATGTTCAAGCTTATTATAGTAAAATTAACTCAACTATTGGATCAATAAATAACGCTAGAGACATGACAACTCAGCCCAACATCAACCATATCAGCCTACGTAGCGTGCGAAGTCATTGCTGCTGGGCCCAGCTTGTTACGGCTATTAAAAACTTGTTACGGCTATTAAAAAAAAAATCCTCTATTCCATATTTCCATCATCACTCTAGACATGGCTTCAATGCACATTACTGTAGCTGACTGCTGAAGGAGGCTAAAGACTCAACAAAGGGAGGCTCAGGAGAAAGCTTGAAAGTGAGAGGATGTGAGGCACGCCAAGCACTTATCATCCACTAGTCAATTGAGGGTTCAATTTATGGGATAGACCGCACAAGAGTAATTTCTTGTGAACCCCTCACTCACAGCGTGGATGATATGTTTTTAACCGGACTGAGAAAAGATTAGTCGAGGTGCACATAAACTGATCAGGACACTCTATCGAACCGAAAAAAGAAAAAAGAAAATTGAAGCGATCTGTCATGGCGAGTGCCCGAGTATCTAAGTGTTGTGTACAGAGAGTGTAATTAAGCCGAGAATTTCTAGTGGGAGACGGAAAGGAGTCGCTTATTAATTTGGGTTTGGAACTTTGGGAAAATGAGAAAAACGAAAAAGAAAAGAAGAAAAATTAGCGGGGAAATGTTGATTTTTATATATAATGAAGAGTGTTCCGATGGACCCAATTAATCTCTCCGACTCCTCTCACAGCCCTTCCATACGTTTGCGTGAGTGATGTGGCAACAAACACATTGCTGCCGAAGGAAATCGACCCTGTGACCTTGGGGGTGGTAAGCCCCCGCCGGCCGCCAAAGCAAGTCAAATAACTCCAGCGACAACCCCTTGGGATTGGGACTGTATACTGTACTTGAATTTGTTACTGTCTCACTTCTTTCACTTCATTCAAACGAAAAATGGAAGAGAGAAATTTTTTCCTTTTTTCTTTTCTTTTCCTTAATTTCCAAAGAAATCCCTTGTGGAAGACCAAAAGGAGTTTTTTTTTTTAAATATTAAATATCTAAAAAGATAATCACAATACATTCCAATGATTGCATTGTTGTTAGCATGACATTACGAAATGCTTAATGAAGGAAAATGCCTTCATTTTTTTCAGGATTATGCACCTCTATGTATCTCTCATCCACAAAACCCTTCCCTCAATGCTTCTCATTTAACGTGAACTAGGTTCGGGGTCTCGTGCTTAGCGCAGTTGTGCATACTAGACTTGGCAGATTCACCAGAATCAATTTGGATCCAACATATTCTAGATAGAAGCTGGGAATATATAATTACAAGGAAAAACTAATCATGGGCACAAATTCAGGATTTCGCTCAACTTAGCTATCGTTATAGAAGCCTCCAAAGAGTCCTTGCTGAGATATAATTGCTGCGCAGCGTGCTGTGCAACGGTTTTCAACGCCGCGCCGGCGTTGTTTCGATGATCCGAGACGTCCACCGCGTAGAGCTCGTCGAACACTACAACTCTAATCGGATATTGTTAAGTATCTTATCGGAACGTATATAACTTGAAAAAGCTCTAAACTTTAGATGTCAGACAAGTCAATGACATGAAAATTGTTTAGAAATAACCAAGATGTGAAGAAAATAAATGGATACCTGCCATTGCACCTCAACACCATTGCAACTGACGATCTCGCAAGCAGCTACAACATCCTGTTTCCACGGTACATTAAATAAGAAATACCACTCAGGCAAATGTATTTTACTAAAATCAATTATCAGTTTTTCATATTGTTCTTCCTAACCGTGAATACGATCCCCATCTTGGTGCATTTATCAACTATTATGTTGTTTACCTTCCCTGCACATTGTTAGATTAAGGACGAGCTCTTTGTGGTTCTCAAATACGAATGTTACTTAAACAGTCTTTATTTTTGCAAAAAGATTATCATGATAATGATAATAGCAATAAAGTGCCTATGAAAAAACAAAAACACCTTTGATCTATTACATAGATGCCAAATGATTTAAAACAAATTACAACAATCTGACTGTCATACCTTCTCACTGAGGTTTAGATCAATCTCCAGTTGCTCTAACTTCTCACTCTTTGCCTACATGGGATGATATGGAGGGACAAAAATATGGCAATTGGGGAACACAGTTTGATATGGGAGACTTAATTTTTATTCAAAATGTAAAGTACATCTCTCAAATATAGCAGTCAAGTGATTCTAGGTAATCATGTTATAACAACCAACAACAAAAAAAAAAGTGAAGAAAAGCATTACTTCAGTGAAAGTAACCATCTATGTACTTACCGAAAAAAAAGTAACCATGTATGAATGCTCAAAGGTAGTAATCACAATCTCCGCTTTTTATTGATAGGAAAAGCTATAAACCACCTAACCATACCGTGGAACAGTTTACTGTTTCAGGTCCTATGTTCTATGTCTAATTGCAATAAAAAATAAAAGGTAACTCGAAAAATAAAACTGACATGACAATTACCTTCTTTTCAAGGTAGACACCATTCTTTTCCCTTGCTGCCCAAACATCTGTTTTGATGCAGCAAATATTAGTCCTGTATGTCTAGCGTACTTTACACAGTAATTACAAAGTGCAAGACTGCAAGTGTATTCCGAAGCCTAGTTTCATTCTCTCAATTTCCAAGTACAAATCCTTGAGCAGCTCTGCCTTTGACATCTCTTGATTTGCCTGCAAAAAAAGTTCCACCATTAGCTCAAAAAGTACATAAACAAAACAAACATATAGAAGCCGGAAAAGGAAATAGTCCAACATACCTCTGGCTTGTTCTTTATATGTTTAGCACGATGGGCATAATCTAGTGTGCTTAAAGTTTCCTCCAAACAATGAGCAGATTGAGAAATTGTTGCAATGATGCAAGTTTTTGTTTTCACTCCCATTGATTCTCTTAGCAGCCTTGTTAGCTTACTGTCCCTGCATTAATTTGGTAAAAGAGGAGGGTTTTAACAAATATAAAAGGTACACATAACTTGGGGGCTTTGGAAATATATATCAGCAAACCTGTAAGGTGAGCAGAGTGTTCCACAAGGGTATTAATTACACGGCCCAGGGTGATTAGGCTCTTGTTTATTTCTGCTGCTTCCCTTGCACAACCCAGCTTGAAAATCACACAAGTTAATCAAAATTAGACGGTTTTTCGTAGCCAGACAATAGTGTTGCATCATATAGTCTGAACGTTTTTCGTAGCCAGACAATAGTGTTGCATCATATAGTCTGAACTTGGTTGAAATGCATTAAGTAATAACTTCAAGAGACCAAAGTTTGGAATAAGTTCATAAAAATGCCATTCTCATGTATAGCTCACCTTTATAATTTTTGCAAGATTATAAACTAAAGGAAATAATCTGATTTTCTCATTTTTGCATAAAAGTTTTCAAAAGTCAACTATCCAAGCATGCAGCCTGTTAATGTTAAGCATGTGAAAATGAATGGTTAAATACACCAACGGACAAGAAACTCAACGAATTTCGTTCATTAACTTCCTAGGTTAAGTGAAAGCCTGACAAAACATAGAAATCAAGGATCGTGCTAAAAGCAATGGTCATCTCGGATTAATTTCTCCACAGCCTTGCACACCTCATTTCTCTGCAAGCTTAAATTCATACAGATTATGAACCTATGAATATAAGGGGAAAAAAAGAAATGAACAGAAAGATAAACAGAAACCTCCTTAAATGGGGTCGTTCATTTATTCCAATCATTCCTACAAAGAGCTTGCTCGTGTTCTTCTAAGAGCCATTGATTTAAAGAATCATCAGGAAACTTGATTTTGCTATATTTATATACCGAACAGCTCACCATCATAGACTTTATAAACCATGAGAGCATTTTACAGGGAAAAGCTAATTCACAGCAATGTTTTTGACTGTGTGCGCTACTTTCATCCCCAAACAGTGAGATTTTCAATTCCCTACAAGTGGGTTAAACCCTTTGTTTCGTAAAGCTGTCTAACTCCGTCCAAAATTAGTAAATAACCTTGAAGAAATTGTTTTAGACAGCTAAATCTGATCCAAAATTTGTATTGTTAAAACTCAGAAGCTCCCACATTATTCAGAATACATGAATTGCACTATAACGAAAAATAAAAATAAAAAATGAAGAGAAACATGATCCAACTAAAATAGTTGAATGATAGATAAATACAAGTGGTTCTATGAAGAATATTTGTGACGATACAATACGCCAGTAGATCCTCGAATGGAAATCAGAATGCCACTAAATTTGCTGTTTAAAAAGAAACAGGCACGTTATGAGCCATACCTGGTGTGGAACATTGAGTTCTGAGGACCCTCTTTTGGCTTCTAAGTATAACCCAAGGTACTCCTTCATTCTCCTTGTTCTATCTTCTGATTCCTTCAACCTGCACAAAGCCTCAAGGTTCCTCTCTACAGCTACTTTCACTTTCTTTCTAGTGTCCTCCAACTCCATCTTTCCATTTCTCATTGCTCCTCCCATGTCTTCTACTATGCCCAACAGGCGCGGGCAACTTCCATGTGTCATCTCAGCCTTAAGCCCCTTCACATACTCAACCATCGGATTACACATCTGTTCAGCTAGTTGATAGATCATATCTTCAACACCTCTCTCTGCTGAACCGAGGGCTGCATCCATCCGATCAAATATGGCTTTGAAAATCTTAAGTGCAGTGAGAGAGGTGCCATGGCTTTGATCCTATTCATATTTTGATGCCTCGCAGCAACGTTTCTTGGAAGTTGATTGAAATACTCAAGTTTCTGTGTGTATTATACCAATGATTCATTTTATTGTTCTTTGTAGCATTCACAATCATTTCAGGATTATCAAACTCAAAAGTTGAGCTTCTTACATTCCAAATGCCTTCTATGACGTAATTTACAAACTAATACCTCCCCAATTCTACTGAATCTAAAGCTGTGTCATTTCCATTCAATATGATATCGACCAAAAAGAACATTTTATAAACAAATTCAGCGAGAACAAACCTGTGCTTCACTAAACTCAATGTCAGGACAAGATAAGAGACCAGCAATATCAAGTTCCATAGACTCAAATTCCAGGTCGATTGTACACGATAATCAGGAGGCAATTAAACCCTCTAGTTTTATGACATTCGGGTGATCAAGCCTGCGTAGAATCATTCTCTCCCGTGCCATAAATCGAACTCTATCAGGCTCAAAATTGTCGAATCGCACCTTCTTCAGAGCAACTATCTTCCCAGTTTCTGAATCACGTCCTCAGAAGACGGTTATTATAAGTACCCTGTCCAATCTGCCAAAGCAGTTGACCTTTTCAAATCCTAAGGAGTAAACTTTGAAACATACCTAAAAGCTAAATCAAACGAACGATACTTTGTTAGTTATTCCAGCAGCGGGTATAGTTATACATGAAGAAGAAAGTATCGAATTATGGCCACCAACAGAAAAGAATTTAACCATCAATTCAACAAGTCTTCAGTTGCTCTACGACATACTCCCTCCTTCCCGCAAAGTTGGACACTTTCATGCTTTTACTTGTCCCATAAAATTTGTCCACTTTTAAAAGTCAAAAGCAAATCTTGGTGAACTCTCCATTTTACCCTTACTTTTGCACATGAGACAAAAGTCTTTTCACACTTTTCAAGGGTAATATTTGGAAGTTTGAGTTTTCATAATATTATAATTTTTTTCTCTTAAAAGTTGGAACTCCCAAAAGTGTCCAACTTTAGGGGACGGAGGGAGTATATATTTGCGAATGCGGTACTTAGAATGATGACATTTGGGTATCAGATTACTAAAAAACAACTCCCTAGAGTGATCTAAACAACAGTTAATGGACATGTTAAGGATGAAAAGCACAAAACTAACACTTTTCAAACTATTTTTCTTCAAGAGGATTTATGAACGAAACAAGTAAGTAATAAATAGGAAGCTGAATACCAAATCATCTGTGTTTCTGGCAGTAGTAGGAGAATTTGCTTTTCTTAGCATTCCAGAATCTCTCAATTCATGCAATCATTAGTTGTTTGTGTTCCCACCCCGCAACGGCTAACTTGGCTTTCTCACCAGTCTCATCTAATGGAAAATAGACCATCCAACAATGTTCACCAAATGATGTATATTGCAAAACGCAACGAAGTTATGAAGCTTTAGGGCATCATCAACCTCAGGGAAGCTTTGACCTTTAGGGTAGGGAAAATTGCCTCTCGCTCAGCGGCAAGGGAGCTTTCACACCCGTTACTGGTGATGGGAAGATAATATTTATCATTTTAATCCTGGTCCTATCAGATTCACGAAAAATAGAGTCTTTCCCATCTTCCCCTATTATTGATGCCTTGTAGCTAGGATTTAACCCTTAATTCGTGTTTCCTATTACAAAATGAATAAATGAAATGATGGACGGGAAAACAGAAAATGTATCATCCTGGCCTTGATCTGATCAGGTTCATGAAAATTAGAGGCCTTCCCATCTTTCCCCATTATCAATGCCCCATACGTAGGATTTAACCCCCGTCTTTTATTAGAAGTAGTTTAAATTAGGGGCTTCCTATAAGATCAGTTGGAAAATAGGAATAGCAAGGAAACCAAATCTTAAGTGTGAAGGTAACCACTGAGGTGGTAGCCTAGTTGGCCAAAGTGAATGGGATAAAATTCCCCTCCCTCCCTGTGCATGGATCTCCCAGGTTTGAATCCCTCTCCATTCCATTTTTGGGACTTGTGTGGATTTGCAAAGAGGGGCCAAAGGCCAACTAGTGGCCTAGGTGGTGCTATGGTGACGGCCTGTCTTATTTGGACAGTAGCTATGGCTCAACCGGACATTCCACAACGGGTTGGGAACCCCAATGGTAATGCCCATGGGGGTTTGCTACGCTGGTCCCCCTTCCCACCCTTCTTGTCGTTCAAAAAAAAAAAAGTGTGAAGGCAGTACAAATAATATTCCTTTTGGTTTGTTACTCTGCTAAAAGAAAGTGATTTAATGTGTCATTCATGTGCTTTTCTCCTGACCAAACCAAGATTTAGACATAACATTAGAGAAACCTTAAGGCATTTGGGAATGGGATTGGACTCCCAATCCCGTGGGACCACTAGTCCTTGTTTCGTTTGGCAACGAGTTTGGAAAAGGAAATGTGTTATACCAACTAAATTGTAGCATAATGAAGACGATGAAAACCATGAACATGATTTGCTTTGGCCTTCAAAAATTAAAAAACAAGAAGTTCAAAGGAAAACCAGCGTAGAAGTTCAGTTAAAAGCAAATGTCATCAAAGTAAACCAGTACAGTATCTTTTTACAGATGCATATTCCTGAAGGAAGAAGCTTTCATCCGGTCGGTAAGCAAAAGAAGGCCCCATGAAGATCGGAGCTTGGGCAAGTGGGCAACCAAAATTCAACCAGAAGGCCAAAAGAAGCAGCAACCTTTGCCGAGCTCTCTGCCACAAAATTTGCTTCTCCATAGCAGAAATGTGTCTAAAGAGCTTTTACCAATTGCCAGGCTAGTTACTCGTAGGCTCTCCCTCAATGAACCTCTTGAATCTCTTGAATATTAATCCAAAATTCAGAATAAAAGCACTCATCTCATAAAAGAAGAATGTAAACGATCTTTACAGATCTCGTTGGTACAGAAGCCTCATCACTCAAACAATAAGATCCCAAGGTTATACGTAAACAGGTCACTAACCCAGTATAGACAGCATAACACGTTAGATTAAGCAAATGCCTTTCCAGGATTCTTTTATTAGAGCCCCCTAACAAAAATAAACAACTCTTCACTTTCCACCCCAAATTCATTACCAAGATATTTTACCAACATGCTAGACCTCTCTGCCAATGCATCAAATTCAGTCCACCTCCAAACATAATAATGGACGCACTGACTCTAAATTGTTATCAACTAAGGCAAACTTCCAAAAGATAAACGAAACTTTAACAATTTCTCTTCCGCACAAGGTAGAAATGTAGTAAGAGAGAGGAAACAGTTTTCAGAAGACAAAAGGGCCACAAAAAGATGATATACAGAGTAATCAAAGTCAAGGAACAAATTTTGATCATCAATATGCAAATACACAAAGCAATATATAGTAATAAAGATCAGAGGATAGTGAAAATCAAAAGCTCAACTTGTATGACAAAAACAAGTAAACGTTGGCAGCAACTACCGTAAATAAGGGATGATGAAAAAAAAGAACTGAAAAAGGAGCACTTACATTTAGGATTAAGACAGTGCCGGCTCATTAGTCTTTGGAGGCCTGATGAAAGGGACTAATTTGATGAGGCCCTCCATGTATTTTGCATAGTAAAATTTGTCAACACATATATTCATAAAAACCATTACAAAATATTTATCATTGTACAAATTTAAACGTATAGTCATCCAAGAATAAACAAACATTACAATATATAGGAGGCCTAAATGTTTTGGTGCCCCTATTTTTTTAACATTTTTGGAGGGGTCCGAAGAGGTGGCTTCTTTGGCTTATGCCATGAGCCAGGCCTGGATTGAGATGAAGAAGATGAACCTGATGCAAGCAAGCTTGAGAGAGGCTGAAATAGGAAGGCGAAGCCAGGGTGGGCTTCCAGTTGGTCAACACAACGATCCCCTACACGGTAAATCTGAGGCACTTTATCATCCAAACCCACATCATAGATGTCGTAATAATCCTCATCCCAAAGAGCAACAGAGGCATCACTATAAAAGTCATTCAAGAAGAAAATGAAGTCCCCTTTGCAATTGCATGCTTTGAAATCTGCAGCAGAAACAGAGAACGAACAACAATCTCTACTTGCAAACAATATCCTATCGCCTAGATCCGACACCTCTACCCATTCGTGTTCTACCTCTTTCAGTTTACATGCTTTGAAGCAGAATCTGTGGGGAGAATGCATATGAATGTTTTGAACATTATAAAATTGCGCCCTGCGATCTATCCCCACCAGTAAACAGAGTTCCCCACATGACTCCACCAAATACAGCTTGTTACCAGACAAGTAATTCCAGGAAGATGAAAATTCTCTAACGTCCAACGAGGAATCAATTACCAGACAATCTCCCTTGTCACTCACAGCATATATTTTCCCTTTGAAGTTTATGAGGTCACTATATGCCTTTTTACCTCCATCTCCAACAAGTGGTCTCCACCTTTCATCCCCATGTCTCAGACCAGCTAAATCACCGTTGTTGTGTATCACAACCACCGTCAAATTGTCAAAAAACACTGCTTTCTGAACTGCATTAATCATCTCTTGAATCTCTTGTGGCCCGCTGATTCGATTAAAGTAGTCCCGATTATCAAAGTCCTCGTACGTTACACCTAAACTAAACGATGGACAAATTTCGGAGATTCGAAATTGCGACAAATCGAGTATTTTCTGATAATTTTGAGGCAGGGGTGTGATTTTATCAATCGACAGGGGATTGAGAAGTCGCATTCTACCTTGGGGGAGATTCTCTGAAACCTTGATAATCCATGTATTTGGCGGAGAAGTGGAAGGATTGTGGAGGCGGTAGACGGTGGCGACGGTGAGTGTATAGTGGGCACGAGGGTGGGGGAAGCTATGGGGGACGATCGGGAAAGGGAGAGTAAGAGGGAGAGGAGGAGGCCATGTCCCGAAGGGGAGTGAGGAGCGCCATGAGGAACAGACGGATCGGAATCGGAGGACGTCGTTTCGAGGCGTTTCCCGATCGACGTCAGTAACTCCGGCGGGAGCTCCGACCACTTGCAGTTTGTAGTTGACATTTTTCTCTTTAGCAACCCTCAGATGGCTGTTTCTTGGACCTGAAGTTAGAAGCAGGAAGCAGGGAAGAAGTCGAATCATGTACTCCATATTTGTACGGCTCGTAAGCAGGGAAGAAGTTTAATAATGTTGACATTATCACCACATAATAATTACTAACTAAGAAGAAATTGTTGAAGTCCACATGTCTTACGGGCAAGCACACCAGCCACAAAAAAAAGTTGAAGCCATAAATATTATTGAACAGTGTCATTTTTTATTTTACATATCTACATCTCTTTTAACAATCCAACAATATTATCTATTTTATCGACGTTCTACTAAAATAATACTCCCTCTGTCCCCAATTTTTTTATCCCAAACACCATTTTTTGTTGTCCTAATTTTTTTTTGTCTCAAATCAGAACTTTGGAATCATTTTTGTTGAGTCGTTAAGAGATAATGGATGACTCAGTGGTTGCGATATTTTAATTATGGACAGTGTCACTTGGCAATGATACTTCGAAAGTATCCAATAATTAATGCCAAAATTATATGTATTATGCTAAACACGAATTTGCCCTCTTCCTGCTGAATTACCCTTCCTCTACAATTTCAATAATGTTGACATCATCACCAAATACTTAACCAAGAAGAAATTGTTAAAGTCGGCAAATTTTACAGGCAAGCACACCAGCCTCAAAAAAATTTGAAACCAAAAATATTATTGAACTGTGTACATTTTTTATTTTACATACCCACATCTCTTTTATGAATGCAACAATCGTATCTATTTTACCTACGTTCTACTAAAATAATACCCCATGAGGTCCCCATCCATCCCCAATCTTTGGTCCTAAATACTACTTTTTGTTGTCCTAAATTTTTTGTCTCAAATCAAAACTATGGAATCATTTTTGTTGAGTTATTAAGAAATAATTGATGACTCAGTGGTGGAGAGATTTTAATTATGGACAGTGCCACCTAGCAATGATACTTCGAAAGTATCCAATAATTAATCCCAAAATTATATGTATTATGCTAAACACAAATTTGCCCTCTTCCTTCAGAATTACGCTTCCTTCTTCGATAATTTCAATAATGTTGGCATCGTCACCAAATACTTAACCAAGAAGAAATTGTTGAAATCCGTAGATTTTACAGGCAAGCACACCAGCCTAAAAAAAATTTAAAGCCAAAAATATTACCGAACAACGTATATTTTTTTATTTTACCTACCACATCTCTTTTAACAATTCAACAATACGTTACTAACATTCTACTAAAATAATACTCCCCTCCATCTCCAATCTTTGATCCCAAACACTACCTTTTGTTGTCCAATTTTTTTTTACGTCTCAAATCATAACTATGGAGTCATTTATGTTAAGTCGTTAAGAGATAATGGATAACTCAGTGGTGGCGATATTTAATTATGGATAGTGTCACCTGACAATGCCACATGATACTTTGAAAGTATCCAATTATTAGTCCCAAATTTATACTATGTAGTACATTATGCTAGACACAAATTTGTACCTCTCCCTCCAGAATAACCCTTCCTACCTCGACAATTTCAATAATATTGTGACATCATCCATGATGTCATGGATGACATCGTCAGCAAATAACTTAACAAAGGAAAATTGTTGAAATCCGCAAATTTTACGGGCAAGCACACACACAACAATCTAACAATATTATTAGTCGTGAAAAAGTGTACATTTTTTATTTTACCTATCACATCTCTTTTAACAATCCAACAAAATTATCTATTTTACCGACGTTCTATTAAAATAATACTCCCTCCATCCCAATCTTTGGTCCCAAACACTACGTTTTGTTCTCCCTCTTCAAAACTATAGAGTCATTTTTGTTGAGTCGTTAAGAGACAATGAATGACTCAGTGGTGTCGATATTTTAATTATGGACAGCGTCACATGGCAATGCCGCCTGATACTCCGAAAGTATCCAATAGGTGGCCCCAAAATTATACTAACCCAAATTTGTACCTCGTCCTCAAGAATTACCCTTCCGTCCTCCACAATTTCAATAATGATGTCATCACCAAATACTTAACCAAGAAGAAATTGTTGAAGTCATGGATGATGTCATCACCAAATACTTAACCAAGAAGAAATTGTTGAAGTCCGCAGATTTTACGGGCAAGCACACCAGTCTCAAAATATTTTACGCCAAAAATAGTGCTAGTGATATATATTTTATTTTACCTACCCACATCTCTTTTAACAATCCGAACATGCTATCTATTTTACCGACGTTCTACTAAAATAATATTATCTCCGTCCCAAAAATATAGTCCCTCGTTCTATTCTAACCGGATAGATTTCAATCGGTAATACATTTCATAAGCAATATGGATCTTGTTTGATATATCTCAATTAAATATAAAATATAAAAATTTTAAAATCACCTAAAACATTATAGATTATAAGATATATTACATTGAAAAGTGGCACGAACTTCCAAAATGGACTATATTTTTAGGACGGAGGGAGTACTCGCTCCGTCCCCAATATTTGGTCTCAAACACTACTTTTTGTTGTCCTAAACTATACTCCATTATAAGATATATTTCACTTTTACCCTTTTGTTTTTAGATAAGTACATATGATAATGATGTTTTGAAGGATAAAATGAGGAAAGGAAAAGTATGACAAATGTAATGATTATGTTCCCCTATTTAGGTTGAATCCCTAAAGGAATCAATTAATTGGGACGGAGGGAGTATTAGTTTTCATTTCTTTTAGTTAAATAAGGTTTGAAGGGTGAATAATACCTCAATAGGAAAGAGGAAATATAATTAAAAAAAAGTTTGAATGGTAAATAATACCTCAATAAAAAAAAGGGTCTGGATAAAGAGGTACTGTAGCAAAAAGTAATTTATTGATGTGTTTATTGAGACTGTTGGAGCATACTTTTTTCTTTATTTTTGCTTGGTAAAATAGCTAATTCTTGCATTTGTTGAGGCTTGTGGGGATCCCCTAAGGCGGTGAGGCAGTGATCTTATTACTTATTAGGTGCCTGAAGCAATGACATATTGTAGGATTGGCACTAGGATATTCCCTTATAAATAGAACTCTCATTTCCTAGTTTCATTTATTCAGAAATCTAGAGTTACAATAGTGAAGATGCCCATGGTTTCTATGTTCTATGCACATAACTATATCTTGATTAGCTTTGTACTCAAGAAATGACAGTATCATACATGAGTTTTTCCTAAATTTTGTTTGTTTTTTCTGAATTTTTGTTGAATTCACATTTTATTTTTTCGAATTAATTTTGATCCGTCTCGACAAGAGGATTCTCAAAAGTAAAATAATTATGACCAAAAAAAAAATCAATCAAGATGAAAAAATAACAAACATCTGGTATTTTTTTTATATGAACTTTTTTCAACTTCACACCACAATTTCAGACTTTTCTGATTCCTCTGGTCAACATAAATGAATAGTCCCAAAACTTACAATGAAAATTTACACCACAAATTATGAAAAGTAAAAAAAATACTAAACAAAAAATTCAGGGGACTATTATTTTTTAATAGAGTCTCTTTGCTATTACCTTCTCCTTCAGATATGCATAATCCCATACATTATAATTGCTGGTCAATCAAATACTCCCTCCGTTCTTAAATAATAGGCCATTATTCTCTCTTATCATTTTTCAAATAAAAAAAATTAAGTACTTTGTGTATGATTTTTTAAAATTTTTCGCACCTAATTATTGAGTACTTTAATTCGGTGGGAAAAAATTTGGAAAATTATACACGAAAGTACTTAATTTTTTTATTTGAAAATTGTCAGGACTTTTCGTACTGGACTATTATTTAGGAATGGAGGGAGTAGTATTTACGTAGACGTATGTAGGTATAATACTCCCTCCGTCCCTTTTTAAGTGTGTTACCTCGTAATTCCAACTTATTTTCTCTCACATCAACTTTTACAATTTTTACATCTACTTTCCACTACATACCCTTATCAATATAATAATACCCACTAACTTTTCAAAAAGAAATCTACTTTTAAGGGCAAAATAAGAAATGTACCCACTAACTTTTCAAAACACACACTTATTAAGGGACAGCCCAAAATGAAAATGTCTACACTTATTAAGGAACGGAGGGAGTAGTATTTATCATGTGCATGTGTATATTTTGTTTGTGCTTATTGCTTGGATCCCGTGTTCTCTCTATGCTGATTTTAGAAAGAGATTCCATTGTGCAGCTGCATCGGGGAATAGGGGGTCTGTAGTGAGGGGACTCACTACATGGGTGACAGAAGATTCCCGTCCATGTTTAATTGCATTTGAATCATGATGAATGTGGCACACCGACATATAATTGGTTTTTCTTCCTCGTTTGATATCACATTACGTGGCAAGACACCATTTTTTATTACCAGACTGGAAAAATATTATTTGTCATTCTCTATTTTCTCAACGTCTCCAAACAAAGAACCAAACAGGTGGGGTTACAATACAGCTATTCAAAAAAGAAAGAAAAAAACCCGACATATACTCCCTCCGTCCGAAATTACTAGTCCTTTTTATTTTGGGATGTCTCAAAATATTGATTCTATTTCTAAAACCAACTATCAAAATATGTCAAGCTTCCAATTTTACCTTTAAGGCCCTATTTGTTTCGTGGGATGAAGTGGGACCCAAAATCCCATGCTTATTTCCCTTATTTTGGATGGGATTTGAAATCCCTCCCCAATTTTTATCCCAATCCGTACGGAATATAAAATCCCTTATTTTCCAATTGCTAAAACAATAAAAAGTGTTTTCCAATGGCTATATTCCGTTGAACACAAACACCAGATATGGATTTTCTTCATTCATTGATATCGTAAGCAATATCCCAATGATTTCATATCCCACCCATATATCATTTATTTATCTCCGGTCAAACAAACGAGGCAAAGAGTACTCTTTCCTTCTCAATTTATTTCACAGTTTTTGAAATTCGAGTCATTTCTAAATCGTTCATATCTTTTAGTAACGTTTGTCATGATTTTTAAAACTTTGTATAAAATAACTAATAGGTCCATATTGCATATTTTTTTTAGATCCATATTGAAAGATACAAAGATTTAAAACCACTTAATAAATTTCACAGTTTTGAAGGGTAGTTTTGGAACTCTAAGACAATAATTTCGTCACCTTAAAAAGTTGAATTTCCCAAAGGGATGAGCAATTTGGGATGGAGGTATTATTTACCTCATGCCATTAAGAACATCTCCATCAGTCTAGGCAAAAAACCTAGCCATTTTGTCCCAAAAAGTGTCATATAGTGCTATAGCTAGCCAAAAAATATTACCTCTACCCAACATACTAGCCACTTGGCTCAACAAAAAAAAAAAAAAAAAACCACGTCTGACTTGTCTTCAACCTCAGGGCGCGTGAACATCACGTGCGAGAGTGGATCTCACTCTCCGTCACGCGCCTACGTTCACCGGCACGTGCGATCGACGGAAAACTTCTCCAACGACGAGTCTTACACCATTGCAATCGCCTCGACGAGACCTACAATCCTATGGTATCAAAACGATTTTACGATCACTCCTCCGGCGAATCGGTTTTTTCCGGAGAGAGAGAGAGAGAGAGAGAGAAACGAGTAGCGAGCTCAAAAACCCACGCCAGCCCTCGCTTCCTGTGTCGAGGTTCTGTAGCTGCCGAGATATTGCCGAGGTCGATGGCGAGGCTGCTGGGCATCGGATTTCACGACTTGGCTTGGCAATTTGCCGGAAAACTCCAACAGCCGAGGCTGTTGGAGATGCTCTAACTGTTGGTGGAATATATGATGATTTCAAAGAATTTGAGAAGAGGGAGAAATCCGACAACCAGCATCTCTGTTTTGTTTACCATGGAAGCTTGAATTAGTAGCATGGTATTCTTATCACAACAAAGGAAAATCATGTACCCAAAGAACATTTTATAATTGTACAAAACACTGATCGAAGATTTATGCCTTAGAAATGGTGCTGTCAGCATCATTAATTCTTTGATATAGACTTTCTCCTACTCAAGCCAAAATTTGAGTTTACATAAGAGCAAATCCAATGCTAGATGCAAAATGACTATAGCCATTGTCATATTTTTAATTCAAAAAGTGGTTTTCAACCCCCGTTCTACTTAATTTTTAGCATATTTTTCAATCCACCATTCTCAACACCCATTCTACCTTTTTTAGATATTTTGTCATCCATCATTTTCAACCCGTTCAATCCAATTTTTCAGATATTTTTTACATCTACCTTTTTCAACCATCAATCTACCCAACTTTTCAGTTATTTTTTGCATCTATCTTTCTCAACCACCAATCAACCCAACTTTTCAGATATTTTTTGCATCTACCTTTCTCAACCACCATTCTGCCAAACTTTTCTTATCTAATTTTCTGAACTCTCATTCCTTCCTTTTGTGTATAAATACACGTATTGCAACTTCATCTTCGTCAGATCTTCCTCCGATGAAGATGAAGTTGCAATCCTTGGTTCTATATTTGGCAACAAGTATGCAACTTATGCATTTTCCATCTGATTATAGCTATGCATCGGATTGATCAATTGCAAATTTTGGTCCTATTATATAGCTATAGAACTGCTTATACAACCTGCATTGAATTTGCCTAACATGATTTATTATGGAAGTCCCATTTCTTTGGGGAATCTCTCATGAATTGTACTAAGTTTTGGCAGTCTCCTTATCTCATGTGTGAAGTTTGATTAGCCTGTGGGATCTGAGTGACGAACACAGAGATGTTCTTCCTTTTGTCAGATGCTACGAGGAACAAAAACTTAGATTGATTTTGGTCATATGATCCAAGGATCAAACCTTCTTTCTTGTATACAGTACATTGTTTTGGTCAGCTAGGAAACAGTAACGCTTCAGAAACACAAGGGAAATATCAAGAACTTGGAAATATATGAAACTTCATTGTTGAATTTACCAAAACCGTGAAAGCGTAGAAATATACGTGCCCAGTTTTTATAAAAGACGTTGAAGCAAGTCAATACTTAGGCAGGCATGTTACAGTATAGCATTTCATATTTCCCTAGCAATAGTTTTCAAACAGAACCACATATATCGGTCCCAAATACTTGCGCGTAATAAACAAATAACCACCGAAACCAATCAAATTAAGCTGTTCAAAAAAAAAAACCAACCAAATTAAGCAGTACCACTCCAGACTCCTTTGACTACATCCCAGTACTAATGAAGGCTAAGCAGCTCTTCACATTACACACCAGATTCATCAAGAAGATCAATCGTGCTACACCTCTCCATTTATACACTGAATTCCCCATAGTACGGACTTAAAATGCAGAAACCCTCAAATAATTATAAACATTTTCCCTTCTGAGTACGTCAAAGAACGTAAAGTCTAGTCCAGTAAGCAACTAAGCACTACAGAATAGGTGATCATCAGTTGCTTGTAGAACTATCTCCTCAAATAGATGCATTGTGCTTTTGTAAACTGCGTGAAAGCGCCCGATTTTATTTCTATTTTGGCCAGAGTTTTGATCTAACATTTAGCCACGGTCATAACTTAAAACTTCCTTAGAAATAGAGTAACCCAAAGGAGGACACACATCTTAAGAAAAGCTAGTAGAGAAAATATTCACCAGAAGTAGGTGATTTTCAACTTACTTGCCCACCATAAGAAGTTCCATCAAAGTTGACGTCCTTGTCAGCGTGAATTGAGATTTCGAGATACAAACTTCACTGACTTCTATAATTATTTTAGGCAAATGTTAATGCCAAAACTGTTTTTGATTGTGCTAAAACTCCAATGCATAAAATGCTTGTACTTATGTGCAATGTACATGCCTTTCATGCATTGGAGTTTTGGCACAATTAAAAGTGGTTTTGCCGAGCTCAAACAAAAGGAAGAAGATTACATCAAAGTAAACCAGAACAGTTTCTTTTTTATAGATGCATATTCCTGAAAGAAGAAGCATTCATCCGGTTGGTAAGCAAAACAAGGCCCCAAGAGGATCGGAGCTTGGGTAAGCAAAATTTAAACAAAAGGCCAAAAGAAGCAGCAAGCTTTGCCGAGCTCTCTGCCACAAAATTTGCTTGTCCATAACAGAAATGTGTCTAAAAAGCTTTTACCAATTTCCAGGCCGCGTATTATTCATTTCTCTAACATTTTCCTGCAAAAAGCATTGCAGATAGGTAATCATTCTAGAGTAAGTGGTAAGTTTTAGATACAATCGATCTGGTGGACCCTTCAAAAAGGGTTACTGATTCGCTTTGTAACAGCACAAACAGTCCATTTGGAGGGTAATGAATGGTAAAGAAAGAAAACAAAGGGAAGTCCTTTCACTTGTTTCAATGAAGAAGAACGGTAAGAAATGAAGCAAAATGGTGCAATTTTATTGTTACTGGTCTTTTCCTGTTTCTTAACAAACCTCAATCTTTTATTTTCTCATCATTTCTCAGTGCTAAAAGGGGCTCTATGGGTTGGTCATGCTCCAACCTTTTTCAACAGGAGTTACCAAAAAAGATCAATAAGTTATTGAAGACCACAATCATTTTTCATCTCATAATATGTCTTGACAATTCATGCAAAACTGTCAGAATCAAGGCAACTCCTGAGGTAATGAAAGTGAAACAAAGACTGCCGCAAGCAAATTATATGATCATAAAAGAATAAAAACCACAATCGCTTCAACGATTAACTTTCCTAGGGAAATGCAGATATCAAGCCCAACAACCAAAAAGTGAAAGGAAATAAACCAAGGAAATACTTCTTCAAGCCTCTTTAACAAAGACCACATAGTAAAGTTTAAGCAACTCCCCACTTCATCAACACGATTATTTATCAACAGGCACCTCTTACATCAAATTCCAGCTCAAACTTAAAATGCAGAGTCTAGATTTCTACTAGCTACGATGGACTTCCAAAATAACATAAGGAGCGTAAGTATATTTTTTCCACGCTACTTACTCGTAGGCTCTCTTCAAAGTATAGACATGGTCTAATTTCAGGAACCTCTTGAATCTCATGAATATTAATCCAAACTTCAGAATTAAAACACTGATCTCATAAAAGAAGAAGGTAAACGATCTTTGCAGATCTCATTGGTACAGAAGCCTCATCACTCAAACATTAAGATTCCAAGGTTATATGTAAACAGGTCACTAACCAAGTATAGACAGCATAACACGTTAGATTAAGCAAATGCCTCCCCGGGCTTCTTTTATTAGAGCCCCCTAACAAAAATAAACAACTCTTCACTTTCCACCCCAAGTTCATTAACAAGATATTTTACCAACGTGCTAGAGTCTAGACCTCTCTGCCTAAGAAGCACGGATACGGACATGGGATACGGACACAGATACGCGGATACGTAATTTTTCCAAAAACTAGGACACGATACATTGTGTATATATATATATATAAACTGAGAAAAAACAGAGAAAGGAAATAGAAAAACCAAGAATAAATTTTTTTAGGGCTCATTGGGGGTCAACACTGAAGGGAGAGAAGAACGATATTTATTTCCCTGATATATGTGTTATTACACTTTTTACCCCTTATTGGGTATTGCTTTATTATTCTATTTAGATTTAAGGATTACAATTCTTAACTCGTTTAGCTGTAAAAATTGTCTTTTGACCCATGGAGTGTCCCAAAACATACCAGTCGTGTCAGAGCATATCAGAAAATCTATCCAAGCGTATCGAAAAACGTATCCAACTCAGAAAAAATAATTAAATATTCGGATACGTCTCGGGAACGTATCCGAGGGTATTGGTGTCCGATACGTGTGGGATACGGATTCGTTTACCCCGGGAGAGTGTCCGTGCTTCTTAGTTCTCTGCCAATGCATCAAATCACTCCACCTCCAAACTTAATAATGCACGCACCGGCTCTACATTGTTATCAGCTAAGGCAAACTTCGACATGAATTCCTAAAATGCATGGGGCCATTGAACTATGGGAGCAACGGTACCATTAGGTTATGCAATGAAAAATACATAACTTTGACAAGAATTCCTATTTGTATAGTTTCCTAAATGTAGACGCATAAGGTTTTCATCAAATAATTGTGCTTAAATAATGCCAGCAGAACTTGAAATCACCTCCTAATTTCATCACATCACTTCATTTTTAGATGATTTTTCATCATATCACTTCAATAAAGCACATAACAATATAAATTTCCATGTGAATGTCGACCGACAAACATACATGTCGAACCCATGTCAGAGAATAGGTGAAAATCAAAAGCTCAACTTGTATGAAATATAGATCTCTTTCAGCACCGACAACAAGTAAACATTGGAAACTACTCAAAATAAGGGATGAAGAAAAAAAGGACTGCAAAAAGGACACTTAGTTTTAGGATTGAGATGAAGACGATGAACCAGATGCAAGCAAGCTTGGGAGAGGCTGAAATAGGTGGCCAAAGCCAGGGTGGGCTTCCAGTTGGTCAACACAACGATCCCCTACACGGTAAATCTGAGGCACTTTATCATCCATACCCACATCATCGTCGTCGTCATATTCCGGACCCCAAGGAGCAACAGAGGCATCACTACAAGAGTCATTCAAGAAGAAAATGCAGTTCCCTTTGAAATTGCATGCTTTGAAATCTGCAGCAGAAACAGAGAAGGAACAACGATCTCTACTTGCAAACAATATCCTATCGCCCAGATCTGACACCTCTACCCATTCGTGTTCTATCTCTTCCAGTTTACAGGCTTTGAACCAGAATCTGTGGGTAGAATACGTAGGAATGTTTTCAACATTATAAAATTGTGCTCTACGATCTATCTCCGCCAGTAACCAGAGTTCCCCACATGACTCCACCAAATGCAACTTGTTACCAGACAAGTAATTCCAGGGAGATGACAATTCGCTAATGTTCAACGAGGAATCAATTACCAGACAATTTCCCCCGTCACTCACAGCATATATTTCCCCTTTGAAGTTTATGAGGTCACTATATGCCTTTTTACCTCCATCTCCAACAAGTGGTCTCCACCTTTCATCCCCATGTCCCAGACTAGCTAAATCACCGTTGTTGTGAATCACAACCACCGTCAAATTGTAAAAAAATACTGCTTTCTGAACTGTATTAATCATCTCTTGATTCTCTTGTTCCCAGTCGATTCGATTATCAAATTCGTCGTACGTTACACCTAAACTACACCATCGAAAAACTTCGGAGATTCGAAATTGCGACAAATCGAGTACTTTCGGAAAATTTTGAGGCTGGGGCGTAATTTCATCTCTCGATAGGGGATTGAGAAGTCGAATTTTACCTTCGGGGAAATTCTCTGAAACCTTGATAATCCACGTGTTTGGCGGAGAATCGGAAGGATTGTGGAGGCGGTAGACGGTGGCTTCGGTGAGCGTGTAGTGGGCACGAGGGTGAGGGAAGCTATGGGGGACGATCGGGAAAGGTAGAGTGAGAGGGAGAGGAGGCGGCCATGTCCCGGAGAGGAGTGAGGAGCGCCATGAGTAACAGACGGATCGGAATCGGAGGACGTCTATCCGGGTTTTGAGGCGTTTCCCGATCGACGTCAGTAACTCCGGCGGGAGCTCCGACCACGTGCAGTCTATAGTTGACATTTTTCTTTTGCAACCCTCAGATGGATCCAACCACTTGTATAGATCATATAAATAAGAAACCGGCGTACATGCGATAAATAGTTCGGTAGGAATATTTTGTCATTCATTTTTTTGAGTTGTTCAAAAACAATGCGTGACTCACGTAGTGTAGTTGCGATATTTTAATTACGGACAATGTCATATATTTCTCCGTCTTCCTTTAGAATTAATCCCTCCGTCTCAAAATTATTGTCCATTTTATTATTCTAACTTGATGAAAAAAAGATTTATATCTTATAATATACAGTATAAGACTTTACGTATGCAATATGGATCATATTTAATAGATATCAATTAGTTTTATTAAATAAGTTTTTTGAAATCTTAAAAAATATCATAAATTGAAAGATATAGGCATTTGAAAAGAAAATCAAATAAGTGAAAGTGGACTAAAATTTTGGGATGGAAAGAATACTTTTTTTTTCTTAACAATTTCAATGTTTTTTGAAAACCAGAAAAGAGTTTTAATTGATGGGTAAATATCACTGGCATCCCCTGAGGTTTCCTTTAAGTGCAGATTCCCCCTCCATACTTGGAAAATGAGCTTTCACCTCTTGAGGTTTGTCTGCATTTCAGATAAACCCAATACTTAGTTAAAAACTATCGTGTTAAAACTTTTGTAATGCTATTTTAGCTATATAAAAAAAAACTAAGGGTACATCATTTTGTGTACATCAAATATATGCTAGGTTGCATCGGAGTCCCACACATATAATCAGAGTCGTTCAATTTGTCTAAGACATGTGTTTTAATACTGGTAAAGGCTTGATTAAGGGCATCTCCAGTCGATATGACAAAAATGTGGTGTTATATGACACAAAAGTGTAAGAAGTGGGTCCCATTTTTGTGTTGTTATGACAAAATATGTTGTTAAGGTAAGGAGTGTTGCAATGGTGTTGTTAAAATGTTGTTAAGGAGTAAAAAAGTACACAAATATATGTGCATATATAAATATAGGTGGGGCCAGCGCACAAGATATATAGGTGGGGCCCTGCACCTTTTTCCCCTCTTTTTTCTCTCTCACTTCTCTTCTCCCATTGTATCTCTTCTCTCTCTTCCAGCAATGCACCTTTTTCCCCACCTCAAAAGTCTTTAACGTGAAGGGCCCCACTTAAACCTCCATTTAGCCGTACAAATACAGTTGTTCACTGGACTATATCTGTCACTAACTTTTATGACACAAACTATACCTAAATAACACCATTGAAACCAAATTAAACCCACAAAAATGCTAACTGGTTATTTTCTTACACTAATCTCACGTTATTGCTTTTACTGGAGATGCCCTAACTATTCAAATTTTGGTAGTATCTTAATACACAAGACCAAAACTTGAATGACTTGACCAACCCTTTGCTACTGATATCCGACTAAGATAATTTTTAACGAGGAGCCTCAAAAAAAATATTTAAAACAAATTGAATGACTCTAATCATTTGTATGATACTCTAAAGTGGATCCTACATAATCTAGTATGCCTTTGGGGTACACCAATTGTTATACCCATAGTTGTTTTCTGGTTAAAATCAGCATTTCAAATGGTTTAACAATTTACCTCACTTCACTTTTGACTAATAGTTTGGTTGAAATTGAAATGTAGGACCAAACCTCGGGGGGGCTAAAAATCATTTTCCAAATGTGGAGGGGAGGGGTGGAAATTTCCGACACGACACGAATTTGACACGAAGTTAGCGGGTTAGGGTAAACTATTTTTGACATGAAACACGAATATGACACTACACGATAACATGAAAAGTTAAACATGTCGAGTTAGGGTTGAGAGAATTCTGACACGAACACGAGATGACATGATACGAGAATTCATGAAAGGACACGACAATCCGATACGAACCCGACACGAAGTTAGCAGGTTAGGGTCAGCTATTTCTGACATGAAACACGAATATGATACAACACGACAACACGAAAAACTAAATAGGTCGGGTTAGGGTTGAGAGAATTTTGACATGAACACGCGATGACACGATGTCCACCCCTAGTGGAGGACATCTAGACATAAGGTAAACTTCGGGGGGGCGTCAATGATATTTACCGTTAATTAATTAATCCACTTGGCACGTTAATCCATACTTTTGGAGCAATGCTCCATGGGGCCTCTGCTTCTATTTTGATTATTGCATTTAGGAATATCACCAATACACATATTTCTACGTGAATCTGGTGAATGCTTTTAACTGATATCTACATGATGCATGGATGGTTTCAATCTTACAATTAGCCAAATTCATGATGCAATACCAAAAAATGTCTGCGACGTCGTTTAAAGCGATGTTGCGGGTTCAAACTGTGAGGTCGTAATCAAACTCCGTGTTGAGAATGCCTTGAATTTGGCTAAGGCATGATTTGAACAGAAAGATCCCGAGCGCTACACCAAATTAGGTGTAGCGCTACCGAGGGAATAACTTTCAGTTATAATCCATCTCGAGCGCTACACC
>JAXBDA010000359.1:0-91018 GCA_036023075.1 Gaultheria prostrata | reverse complement strand
GCGCTACCCTACCCGCCTGTCTTTTTGCTGTCAAAAGGTAGCGCTACCCTTTTTGAAAGGTAGCACTACCTTTTCTAATTTTTGCTTGTTTCTTCCTCTTGGTCACCCCTTGCCTTCCGGCTTGATTCCATGACTTCAAAGCTCCCCGAGTCTTAGCCAAATCTTCGTTTCTTGGCTCTTGAAGCTCGGTAGTGGGGTGCCATGGGGCACTCGGCCCTCGGATTCCTCGGGACACTTCCCAATGCGCTTCAAAACGCGCTTATTCGCATGGTTGTCCCTGAGACTACCAAAAACACACTTTGCGCAACATCAATCATACCAAGCGCTAAAACGCGCGTGTGTGTGATCTAAACGAGCTAGATGAGCCCGGATATGTACAATATTAGGGGCTCATCAAAATGATAGGCAAAAGGTGATACTAATCCCTACTTCAAGTTTTATAATATGTCAATATTACTATTCCCCACTTCAACTTACAAGGACTTGATGACATTGTATTTTTTCTTTCCTTGTCACATGGATTATTAAGTCTACTGAATGAGGAGATGGTCAGAGCAGAGCATAGATATTGTTGCAAACACATATTGAGCAAGTTTCAAAAGCAATTCAGAGGCCTCTCCCTTGAAGACAAGTTCTAGTCATGTGCTAAGGCATCCCATGTGCCTAGATTTTATGAGGCAATGGAGGAAATGAAGGGTGAAGATCCTCAAGCATATGACTGGTCAGGTCTCATTTCAAGGAGAATGTCAAGTGTGACATGGTGTGCAATACTTTGTGTGAGGCATTTAATAGAGCTATCTTGGAGGCCAGAGAGAATTCCATTATAGAAATGTTGGAGTGGATCAGGTGTTACATGAGCAAGAGGATGGTGGTAAGTAGATAGTGGATTAGGAAATTCGATCAAGAATCAGCTATTACCAAACCCTTACAATTTGCTGGAGAAGTTGAAGGATTATTCAGCACCTTGTAATGCTGTGCGGTTTGGTGATTTACAATTTCAAGTGAGGCAAGGGGAGAAGGAACAATACACAGTAGATCTGAATTTAAGGTCATGCAGTTGTAGAAGGTGGGACTTGAATCCAAAAGCAGAGACTCCTAGGCCCAAGGGAACACTTGAATCCAAAAGACCCTGAGAAATTGAGAAAAGTAGGACAAACTCAATTTTTTATAGAAGGTGTGGGGTGCATGGCCACAACAGAAGAACATGTACCACACCACACTGCCAGAGGGTACTGAAGATGTAGGAGTGGGATTAAGGGGCAGTGCAACAAGGGGTAAAGTTCAGAGTCAGTCTAGGGGCAGAGCAACAAGGGGTGGTGTCACATTCAGAGGTGGAGGAATAGGCAGTCAGGTGGAGGAGTCATCTTTGCAGACAAGGGGAAAAGGACTTACAATAGGCACAAGGAGTAGAGCAAGGGGCAAGAGCAGAGGCAATACTGTGACGGTCAGAAGTGGAGGAGTTGAAATGCAGCCACAAGCTAGAGGAAGTGGTGTCAATATCAGGGGTGGAATGCAGACACAAGCTAGGGGTGGAGGAGTTGGAATGCTGCTAAGGGCCAGAGGAAGTGGTGTCCATATCAGAGGTGGAAGAATAGGCAGTCATGTATGGTATTTTTGATAAGCACATTGTATTTAATGAGAGCATATTAGAAT
The DNA here is from genome assembly GCA_036023075.1 of Gaultheria prostrata. NCBI lineage: Eukaryota > Viridiplantae > Streptophyta > Magnoliopsida > Ericales > Ericaceae > Gaultheria > Gaultheria prostrata. Next base: position 89,365 of record JAXBDA010000359.1, on the reverse strand, counting down.
CCATATGAAAGCTGATAAAGCTCAAATTTTGCAGGTGTTTGTCCCATCCAACTACGACCAAGCAACACAGGGATCACAAGCTTCATCTGTGACTAATGTAGCAAATTAGAAAGGTGGAATTAGGTATGCCAAGACCAACAAGTTGCATGGAGGGCAGTAGGTATTAGGGACTTTAGTAACATGGGTTTACTTTTGATGCACATGTTTATGAAGCCCATTATATTTTGAAGGCCTAAGTTAGATTGTTGTTTTGAAGTATTGTTGATGTCTGACTAAGTTTGTTGTTCTAGACTAAGTTTGTTGTTCTGGACTTGTGTTTGTGAAGTCCATGACCCTGTGTTTTGTTTGACTTAGGCCTTTTCTTTGTGAAACTCATTATGTTCAGGGATATGCAGTAATGGTTTATTAGAATGCTATGTTTGTGAACTCTATGTTTGTCATGTTTGAATGCAGTTATGGTTTGTCATTTTTGAATGCAAAGATATTGTTGTCATGTTTCGAATGCTATGTTTGTGAATGCAATCAGGTTTGTCTTGTTTACTGGAATGCTAGGTTTGTGAATGCTAGGTTTGTCAACTCTGTGTTAGGTTTGCAAGTACTGAATAGGAGGAAATGAGCAACAGGGATTACATAATATAGAAGTTACATTTTTTTGTTCCCTTACATCTACCCATCAGACATCAAAACTCGTTGCTTATACAAAATTCACCTTCACACCTTACATTGACCTCCTAACTTAACAAACCCAGTTACTATAACCCATTTTTATCCTCCATACCCCATTCATTAGTATGCCAAAACACAGAGCACCAAACACCCAAAGAAACACCAGGACACAGCAAGTGCAACAACCAGGCAAGTGTTCTTCTTCTTCAGCATTCTCTTCTCAGCTTCATGCCTCCCTATTAACCGCAACAGTCCAGGTATGACAACTTTTGATCTCGCACACATTGGGGGATCAATCCAAACGAAATAACCACAAGCACCTTCATGCTGGAAAATGGTAAATATTCAAAGATATAAGGGGACATTGAAGAAGATTAATGGGAGTGTTGATTTTGTGTGTTTACCCCATATTGTTCACATCCAATTAATTGAATCAATCCACGAAGTTGTGATTTTCCCCCACCTTCCTGCACTAGCAAATCTGGTCCATCTTGATACTCTCGTCTCTCTCTCTCTCTCTCTCCCTCTCTCTCTCTCTCTCTCTTTGTGCTATATTTTTGTGCTCTGTGTTTTGTGCCCTATTTTGTTGAAAAAAATGGGAAATAGGGGGTAATAACCTGGTTGGGGGAGGAGAGAGAGGGGGGAGATGGATTTTGGCGGGATTTTTTCCTCCATAGTGGATGGCGTCTGTGTATACGTCCATTTTGACAGAAAGACTGGACGACGTCTGTGGGAGGGACTAACGTCGCGTAAATATTAAACATTAAGGGCGAAATTGGTTAACTTCATACATGGGGGACGAAATTGGCCAAATGGCCATACATTAGGGACCAAAAAGGTAAATAAGCCCAAAAACGTGGGACTTGCTTCTCTAGGGACCAATGAGTGGGAGGACGAGGGTTCCTTCTATTGAGAGTAGGAAGGGAAAGATGATTGAGGCGGCTTGCTTAGTTGCTTATGTTTCTTTTCTAGGGTTTTCGTTATTTTTTGTTGTTGCAAAAACGTTGGTTGTAAGAGTGGGAAGAGGGAAAGACGATAGGAGAGAGGTAACGGAATTTCCCCTTACACATGGGCGGTATAGGCCCATACGTCCATGTGTGAGATTTACTCGAGCACGCCACTTTTTATTTTTGTACTCCAGCTTTTACTTTCATTCAAATACCTAAAGTTTCACTCAGGCCCCAAGGAATTTAATTTTCTTCACCCTTTTTTAAAGAGAGTGAACATTACTATTCCTCTAATTGGTTGAAATTAGAGGTGCACAAGAAAACCGATGTAACTACTAAACCGATCCCATCTAGACTGAATCGATCTATTTGGTTAGGTTATGTGCACGGTTCATTGGCCTGGTTATGGTTCTGAAAAAATAAGAACCGGTAATTATGGTTCGATAACTGGTTTCGAATTTAAGAATCACTGTTAGAACCGAACCGAACCGTACAATATTAATATGTTTATACATGTACATGATTATGTATCTTGATTTGGTAAGTTCTCTGTCCCTAGTAAGGTATTCTTTTATGTCTATTAAGAGATGAAATTTATTATATTAGAAAGTCTTTAATATATCACTATAACTAGTTGACCCTGCTAATACCCAATTTTTAATTTTAATTATCTAGTAAGACATGCATGTTGCTGCATTTATTTTCTCGTTTTTAGACTATTCCATTCTATGTTGAAGCTACTTTATTATAACTGCTTTCGAATCTTATAAAATCCTATAATTATTTTATGCGTTGTTTGGTGCTCCAAATTATATGTAATCTTTTTTTTTTTAGTTCATGTGTTGTGAAAAGTGTTGCAACGCTACTCGGGTAGAACCGGAATCGAACCGAAACCAGCTCGGTCTTGCGGTTTGGATCTGGACAAATTCTACACATATATTGGTTAGGTTTTGGTTCTTAATTTTCCGGAACCGGTCAGAATGGTCTGGTTATTGGATTTCTAGAGAACCGGTCCAATCCGGACCATGTGCACCCCTAGTTGAAATCATGGAGGTCCCACCAAAAAGTGATGTCCTCATCAAAAAGTGTATCGCATGGGTGAGACATACACTATTTTAACCAATAAGATGGAGGATAATGTTCATCCTCTTTACAGAAGGGTAAACAAAATGGCACTCGGTCCCAAGGGTTGCCACGGTTAGTTGATGGATTTACTCTTTGACCAAAATTCAATTCTTGGAGTCAAGCTGCAAGTAAGCTGGCCTGGACGGAAAAAACTTTTACTCACCGAGCCATATGTGATTCTTGACTGCAACATTTACCCCATCTATACCTAAATAACGATGTTAAACACATTGTCATATATATAGGTTGTTCTAGCTCATTCTTGTGTAACACTTAAACTTTCACTCACCAAGTAATATGCGATTCATGGACTTAACGCTCCCCTCCCTCCACCGACCACAATTTTTACTCCAGCCACTATCTTCAGCTCATGTTTTCTTCATTTTCTGGAGAGTATTTGTCAACTCTACCCCGTATCTCACACCCAAAAACCTATCCCTTTCTATCAACTTGGTAGAGATCTAATTTTCTTCAAAGCGATTTCATCTCCAACATAACTGTAAAGGTAGTAATTTCTTTCTATTGAGGAAACCGTTAGGGTTGCGGAAAAACTCTTTATTCTTTTTCTTGGACATTTTTAAAGAACGTTTTCCTGAACCCTACTACTCCTCTTCTATCTAGACTGGAATCACACCCATCACTCTAAATAGATTTTGTGAATCTCAATTATCAAACAAATTAATAAACACACTAGCTATAAAACGGGCCAACACCGAGCTCTCTAGATCCAAACTAGGCAATCAGGCAATCGAGGAAGTCCACTAAGGAGAGAAACTAGGGGAAGACATTCTTAGGAGCGGACGATGGCTAGAGGTATTCGTATATGAGCTTTCATAATTAAAGTCCTTTTTGAAAGGAAAAAAAAACTATGAATACGATCTGGAAATCTATTTTTAAAAAAATAGAAATGAACATAATTATAGAACCAAGTTCATAATCGAGTTTCTGGGCAAAATTCTAAATTTATTTTCAAAAACAGCACATGAACTTCTACTATCAAATCTAGGTGTCCAATGGTTGACACAAAGTGCTGGCAGATGCCGCGGCCGTCCGAATTTTGATTACCAATGACACAAAGTGCCGGCAGAGGCCACGGCTGGCCGAATTTTGAATAATTATTTTATATTCCGTTTAATATATAATTTCTTCAAATTAAATTTCATTTGAACTTTTCAAAATGATTAATTAAGGCTGATTCTATTCACAACCCGTTATTTAATCCATACAACCCATCAAAAATTTCTCAATTTTCACTAATGTGCAAAGACAGAAATGCCCCTGAAACACGACTATATTTCGACATTCACACACCGAAAATATGTCACATATTCGATATTTGGATACTGAAGTAGGTACTTCGAAAATTTCATATTTTGACAACATATGTTTCAACAAGCTAATGTTGACATTAATACCTTATTTCGATGTTTGGACACCGAAGTAGATACTTGAGAAATTTATTAATTTCACAACACACGTTTCGACAAGCTAATGTTGAAATGCATCATTTTTTTGGGACTTTACTTTGTCGAAAAATATGATGTATTTCGACATTTACATACCGAAATCGCTACGGAGCAGAAATTCAATTTTCAACTTGAAGGGTATTATGGGAAGTTTAGGTGAGTTTAGTGGGTTGTATGGAGTAGATAGTGGGTTGCTTGAGGAAAATAGTGAAAATGAGTTGTATAGAGTAAATAATGGGTTGTGAATAGTATCATCCTTAATTAATTGTTCAACTTGAACTTTGTTAGAATCTAAATAGTGTTTCTATTACCTTCCGGATCTGAACAACTTTAATAGCCTCTCCTCATAATTCATAAAATCCATGCTTCCGTCACTACATAGTACATATGCAGGCCGGATGTCATGTCCCCCTTGTTTGACTCACTCTTCTTGCGATTAGGAAATGGTGAGTTGTCATCCATGTTGTGAATCTCGTCCCGTACGGGTTAGTACGTATCATATAATGTAGTACCAGATATAAAATAGTACATAAACCTCGGTGGTTCGTATCGGCCAATACCAGTTGATATCGGACGCATCGGCTTGTACTGGCCTGTACCAGCCTTGTCTCAGGATCTCGGTCGATACACAAAAACTAATGTATTTTTTTTTTAATAAAAAGACATGAATTTTAAGATATTTTAACCAAATTTGGAGTTAATTTTATATTAATTTGTTATTAAAACTAGTATTAAGGTGTACCAAGACGGTAAAATTTATTTTATTTCTCAATTTTAAGTTTTACAATTATGCATAAGTATATTAAATATATTTATATATGTATATTGCGATAAATCTGATACGGTACCGAGATTCGATCTGGTACCAATACGTATTGTCTCGGGAGAAAAAATGATACGCTAATCGATATGAGATTGATAATCACGGTTGTCATCGTCACTATATATACCGAAAATATACCCAAAAAATTATCACAAAAGTGAAATAAATTATTAATTACACGTATTTTCATAGTAACCACCTAAAATGTGACGGAGGGAATGTTCAAACTCTCTATAAATATCTGGGACTTGGGTGGGTGATGTGCACCTAGGTGCTATGCACTGTGTTGTGCACTCATCGGCCGTCCGATCATATTTTGAATGGTCTGGATGCATTCTGTAATTTTAATTTAATTTTGATTTATTTTTATCGATAAAAAATCAAAATACATCTGGACCGTCAACACAGTGCATAGCACTCAAGTGCACAGCACCCACTCGATTTCCTTAACCTGAAACCGTGAATTCCTCCAAGTACTAATTTTTGGGGATCTTTTCTGCTACTCAGCATTTTCCTGCGTCGTTAGGCCCCACACGTCGCGGTTTCTCATCGGAAAACCGACTTGGGAAGAAATTAATTCCATCCCCGCCAAACAGCCAGCCACCAAAATCTTCCCATTCCTAAACAACCTCCCAGAAAACCCTAATTTCTCTTTTGAAACCCTATAAATTCGTTTCCCAATCCAATTCACATCACTGTTTCCCAAAAAGAACCTCATCGATTATTCCTTCGGTCCATCGTCTAGAACCCTAGACCTCTCCTTCTTTCCGTTCTTTCGTGGATTCTTGAAAAGATTTCATTAAATCTTGATTGAAATTGTGTTGTATTGAGTAATAACAATGGATGATATGAAGGACAAGGTCAAGGGTTTCATGAAGAAAGTCAACAACCCATTCTCATCATCTTCTTCTTCTTCTGGCAAATTCGAGGGCCAAGGCAGAGTATTGGGTTCCTCCTCTTCGGGCCCCACAGATCCGATTCCGGCTCGCCCGAGTCAACCCGTGAATCCCGAGCCATTGCCTCGAAAACTAGTTGATTCAAATCGCCAATTGCCTCGAAAACTAGTTGATTCAAATCGCCAATTGCCTCAAAAACCAGTTGATTCAAATCGCCAAGTGAATAATAACATGCCTAAAAGTGAAACTAGTTCGAGTTTTATTTCGAGACCAACACCAGCAGCAACTGGATTTGATGCGTTTGATTCGCTGATCACTTCAGGTAACAGGAACAAAAATGGGTATTCTCTTAATGTGTTTGAATGTCCTGTTTGTGGCCGTGCTTATGGGTCTGAAGAAGAAGTTTCTACTCATGTCGATAGTTGTTTAAACAGTGTAGAGGCCAATAATGTCGGTGGTGGTTTAGAATTATCAGAAAATAGTGGTACTTCTGTGTCTGGAAGTGAATTAGAAAGTTGTATTGGTGCATATGTTTCGGGTAAGCCTTCTGATGGATCGGTTGAGATTGTCCTTAAGTTGTTGAGAAATATTGTGAAGGAACCACAAAATGCCAAGTTTCGGAGAGTTCGGATGGGCAATCCGAAGATACGGGAGGCCATTAGTGAAGTTACAGGAGGAGTGGAGTTGTTGGAGTGTGTTGGGTTTGGTCTGAGAGAGGAAGATGGGGAGATGTGGGCAGTAATGGAACTTCCTTCAGAGGAGCAAATAGTTGGAATTAAGAAGGCAATATCATTATTGGAACAGAAAAAGGTTGAATCAATGCCTTCTGCAGCTCCACAAAAGGTTGAAGAAATGCCTTCTACAGCTCCATCTAAGATTGATAAACCAGTTGAGCCAGCTAAGGTTGACAGACAGGTAAAAGGCTCTGTTATTTTCTTTTCAAGTATGGTTGTCTCTTTTTGTCCACAAACTACCAATTTGGACTTAAGTATGGTTGAACTTAAAGGAAGCATGAGTCAAAATACCTTGTAACCAGGCTACTCGTCAAAGGCCTTGGATTATAACGCCAATTGGAAACAAAGATAAGTGATATTAGATTGCTTTCATTTTATGACATTGATAGGTGGTTGCTTTCATTTTATGACATTGATAGGTGGATCATAGTGTATGATATAGGCATAGACATACATATGGCATAACGACACAACAGGGTAAGGGCATCGTGGCACAGAAAACCCCAAAATTGTCAGTGACAGACATGACCACGTATTGTTATTAAACCTTTTAGGTCCCTTAATCACTTTAAAAATCCAGACACCTCTTCTTAAAATTGCAAATGCGGAAATGGAAACTCCATGACAATTATTATACATTGTACATGATGCATACTCCTTCAATTTGGTTATCTGGGACAATCTTAAATTTTTGGGTAGCTATGTTCTTTACATCATTTTAGAAGTTGTTCGTTATGTTTTTCCTTTATGCTGGCGACCCTCGTAATTAATGCATTGTTGAGTAATGCGAACTGCAATTGGAGGTGGCAAGATTTCTTTATATATACAAAAGTCACTCTAATGCCGTTTGCTACTTGCCAAACAAAAGTCAATATCTACATCATATACCCAGAATTCAGTCTAACCCCTGCCAAAATCTATTGGGTACGTTCTACAACAGAATGACATTGCACATGTAATTAGCCGAATCACATCCGTAATTATGTTCATAGATATATGTAGGCTCCATTTAGAGTCGCTTCTAGGCGGTGCTTATACTCTCATCCTTATGAACACCTGGTGGGACGTTGGGTAACATGGCATTAGTACTTGGAATTCAGCACCACTATTGGGTGTCTGTCATTGGGCTTCTTATCGTATTTTTTGGAGGGGGTCCACTTATCATTAATTCAATGATGCCAACTTTCAAATTCCATAAACCAGAAGTGACTGTTGAAGCATCCAAATCAAAATCAATTGGCAGTCGGTTTAGTCTTTACTCTTTAGAGGCTGTCCAGGCTCATGTATTAGTTTCGGAGTGATAATAAACCAATGTAGGGAAAGCTCTAACAGAGACAATTGCCTATATTCCCTATTTCAGCCATTTGCAAGGAACCTGCCCAAATCGCACCCCCAACTTAGTTTTTCAGCACCTTTAAACACGTAGAAACATCCCCGAGGGGCCCTCACCCTCACTGGCCTTTTTATTTTTCTCTTTTTGAATTGTTTTTCCTTTATTCCTACTTTATTTCTTGATCTTTTTCCCATGTGTATGTATCCTATGGAAAGGACATATTTATGGTAAGTTTTGTAATAGGAGGGGTTTCTTTCTTTCTTTCTTCCTCTCGAAGATTATCTATTCCTCCTACAGGCCTCAAGATTGTGATGCGATGGAATGTTTGCCTAAGTCTACCAGTGTGATTATTGTTTGTTTTATGTTCTGGTACATTCTGATGGACATCATCAGTTTGAGTGGTGAGGGTTGAAGGAAATATTCAACTGAGATGAGTTTATTGCCTCTCCATTATCTATTGAGTCTTTCTGTTTAGAAGTTATTCGCTGTTTAAGTTCTTGTGTTATCAACTTATCGTTGGTTATCGATATTTTCTTACTATAATTTGCTTCTGATGCTCCTTATCTTTTTTGGTAACTAGATACGTGTGTTCTTCTCTGTTCCGGAAAGTGTAGCTGCTAAGATTGAACTCCCGGACTCGTTTTATAACCTTTCACTTGAAGAGGCTAAAAGAGATGCAGAAATGAGGCGGAAAAAGATAGCAGAATCACAACTTTTAATCCCCAAGTCTCTTAAGGAAAAGCAGGCAAAAATTGCAAGGAAAAGATACACAAAAACTGTTATCCGGGTCCAGTTTCCTGATGGAGTGGTGCTTCAAGGTGTCTTCTCTCCAAGGGAGCCAACTAGTGCTCTCTACGAGGTCAGTTCTTGTGAATGATTCGTTATTCCTTAATATTTGATCATTCGTGGTTTTATCAAGTCAAGCCCTTTAATTTCTTGGTTCCCTCCTTTCATCATATCTACTTTCAAGTGGTTGATTGCCCCATTATTGCAAGTTTGGGATTCTTTGATCAAACAATATTTTTCTGCTGAGACAGGTGCATTTGGGTATGCAACTTTTGCTTGCTTATAATGCTTTATTTATTTATGGTATTCATGCTTGTCTATCGAAAAAGTTGTCATTCTCTCGAATACAAATGGTTGGCCAGTTGGCCTTGATGACCAATCATATGATGTCTTCTCATTTGTGGAAAACAGGCGGACGGGACAAATTTATGTTAGAACTACAGGTTGAATCTGGTATATTGACAGAAAAGGAAGCTGCCAACCTTCAAAATCAGGAATGAGAAAAGTTTTTTTGAATATATAGCGTACAGAATGTAGGACAAATAAAGAAAATCATTTCTACATTAATTCTTTAGAAGAATGTGAGATATTGTATTCACAGTAGAGAAAAAGGAAAGGCTGCAGGGTTGACTGGATAGTCAATCGTGGGTATGACTTGAGCAATATTCAGTTAGGCTCTAGGAGGGTGACTTTTCTTGATTGCAAAATTTATTGGCCCAGTAGATGTAGTTGTGAGAAATTGAGTATATTGGATTAAGCTGTGGTTTGGACCTTATATTTGGCCTGCATTTTGGTCTAAACTTTTCCAAAATTAAGGTGTTATATAAACAAATGTATACAAAGAGAGTGACCAATAAAAACTACATTCTAAAAAGAAGGGCCAAAAACCAAAGAGTCGCGTTGTAATTATACATGAAAGGAATCTGCAAAACGATCCTACAAAACATTTGAAAACATGGCCCTAAATTTGAGAAATAGGCTGCTCCATACCTTAGAAAGATATAGAGTTCTGCTTTCTCCAAACCATCCACATTAGACGTAACGAGGCAAGCATCCAAGCCTTCATCCTCTGCCCCCCATTACTGCCACTGCCACCCCTCTAGCTTACTTATTACCCCAAAACATCATATTGGAACCGAGCATCCCAAACAAGGCAAAGATCAAGCTCCATAGCTATATGACCTCAAAACAAGGGGTGAGAAGCTGGGAAACAGTCCCTGTCCCTCTTTTACACATGCACCAGCAATTCACCAAGGACTTAAATTTCTTAGAACATATCGTCATTTCTTAGATATAATGGGCACATGTCTTCATGATTTTCTGGGTAGTATGGGTATCTGATATGCGTTTGGTTTTGAAACGACCAACGTATATGAACGGTTGAACAGTTTCCGCTACTACGACTCCTGACTAGACCAAGTAGATTTAGCCGGACCTGACAATCTTCATTCTTCAAGCCTGATGATTACTGGATTTTTAGCTCTTTTTAACAGCCATGAGCCATCTAACAGATTTCGTACACAATCTATGATTTATTGTTTTGTCTCAGACGTGGGATTTTGTTTTTATCTCATACGTACTCTTATTCTACTAATCAAGAAAAGTATTACATGCTCTTTTTCAAGTTATATTAGAAAGTGTACAGAATGTCATTATATCTTCTACTTGTTTAATCTAATGTTGTGTCTTTTGCTTTTAGTTTGTCAGCATGGCACTGAAAGAACCCAGCTTGGAGTTTGAGCTAATACATCCTGCAGCGATCAAATGGCGGGGGATTCCTCATTTTCCTGTTACAGGGGAGAGAGCCATAACCCTTGACGAGGCTGATCTAGTCCCTTCAGCTCTTATCAAGTTCAGACCATTGGAAACAGATTCCACTGTTTTCACCGGTCTCTGCAACGAACTCCTTGTAATCAGTGAACCGCTAGTATCGGGTTCGGCTGTTGCTCCAACTTAGAGCTCCATTACAAGTTACCTCTGCCGGGCTGCTTCACCTAAGAAAGAGAATTATAATCCTCACTGGTGGTGGTCTCAACAGCCACCCTTCTGTAGTCGTGTACTCTGAAAACCCACATACAGAAATCACAAATACAATATGAGCTCGCTCAGTTCAGTGTAGTGTTGGTACTTTTTCAGGTTTCCTTTATGCTCTACCCAAAAGGTGTAAACAAAGACTTCATCTCGTATTGTGTTGTTTTTTCCAAAACAATTTTATTTTCTGTTTAATTCGTTGTAACGAAGGTCAGTCCTTTCGGTGCTATTCTTGAATCATTCATTGGAATTCCTCTGCGTAAACTTGGATTTCAGTCCCCAAAAAAAAAAAAAAACTTGGGTTTCAGTGGCAGTATTGTTGACTACTTCCAATTTGGTGGTCTAGGAAATCCTTGACCACTGAGAAATATTGATCCTCATGAACCATCATCCTAGATTTGTGTACTGATCTGAAAACTCCCAATTCCAGTTCCTTATCAGGCTATCACCAATCAACCAAAATATCCCATTAGATCAGAAATATCAAAATTATCTAGAATTTCAAAATTATTTTTGGAATCGGTTGTGATTTATAGTTCTTGGGAAAATTGTGTTTCAATGTCCGTTCCTTTTAAATTTGATGATGCTTTGGATAGATCCATCAAGTGTTGACTTATGATGTCGATGCTTTGAGGATGATCATGTTATTTTTAGGATTCTTCCCTTGTGATGTCGATGCTTTGAGATCAGTATTTTCCTTCTGGTGAAAAAATGCATTGTTTACGAAGGATGACTTATGTCTGCGACCACGAATTCACTGGCACCATGCAAATTGACTCTGTGTGCTTCCGGGAATGGAGCAAAGCCAGTGAGACAAGTTTGACGATTTTTCATAAAAGCTCTTTTTTTTTTTGTTTTCCTGTGCGTGGCTATTGAGAGGCATTTAGTTCAGAATATTTGTTGAAACGATTGTGTTGTAAAAACATATTTAAAGGCTGGATTTCTTTTTTATTTTTGTCATTCGATATACATCAGTGGAGGTTAATGGGGAGAGTTAGTGAGTTAGTCTAGAGGTATTTAGAAGTTATCCGTAACCCTAAACCTCAAACGTCTCTACCGAGATTCGAACCCTAATTTTTCTTAGAGAAAAATCAGAATAACCACTAGGCTACAAACCTTAAGTTATTTATGTCATACTCTCTCCGTCTGGATTTGTTGGTCCGTTTTGAGAATTTTGACTATTTTTCCATTACATTTTGAGTTTGTTAATTTACTATTTTACCCTTTATCCCTCCATTTAATACTCCTTCCAGTAGTTAGTACGAAACTACGTGCAATTTTCAAATTAAAAAATAATATAGTTACAAAAATTATTTTGTTATCAATATGGATCTTGTTTGATAGATCACATTGAGAACTTTAATACGGTGCCAAAAAAAATTCAAAAATGTAAACACATAATTTAAAAAAAAATAGTTTTTGAGTTGTTATTTTAAGTTTTAGGAAAGGGGCAAAAAAGTAAAATTTTCATACTTTATCATTTGACTTTTGAAATTGGATAAATATTTTAGGACTTGAAAAAGTATGTCGATGCACAAACAAATCCGGACGGAGGGAGTAAGATTTTATGGAAAATCAGCTAGCTGGGTTGGAATGTTGAAAAGCATACCCAAATCAAAACAGAATATCTAAATACCCAGAAAACATACACAGAATTTATCCAGAAATTGAAAATCAATGTCTAGATTCACTAGAGAGAGAGAGTGGGGGGGGGGTAAGGTGAAGCCCAAAAATCTTCGACCAAGGTAATGTTGGGAAGGGGACGCACTCTCGCTTCTCTCTTCTTTCTCTCTCTAGGATAAGACTTTGTTTAGGGTTTCCTTGGGGTGGGTGGGGCTGCCGCAGCCTCCACCCCCATCTCCCCCCTCCACTCTCTCCGACTCCCCCCTTCTTCTGGAACCCCTTTCCCTCCCTCCTTAGCCACCAGATCCAGTCTCTACCCGGCCTCCATATCCTTCAGCCATTGCCGTTTCAATCTCCTTCCACGGCTCATTGTCATCGTCTTCTTCTCGGTTCGGGTGGGATTTGTGTGTTGGTGTGTTGATGGAGTTGCAGGTTTGGGGTTTTGGTGTGTTTCTCCCAAGAAGAGCTTCGGATCTAGCTCTCTGCTTCAACCTCTACCGCTGAACGCAGCCCGCTCCGTCTTTGCCGGCGTCTGGTCCCGGTGTATGGGCAAAGTTTGGGGGCTGGATTCAGACTCAACGCCGAATAAAGCAGCCTCTTTCGGTGCGGCGAATTACGACGATCTCTCCTACGGCGGTTTTTCATTTAGTTTTAATTTACTGTTTTGTTATACTCCTCTGTTGGAGTCTTTCTATTCCCTAATCTGTGTGGAATCTGTGCAACCCGGTGCGGGTAGTTCTTCTATGTACTCGGTGTATTCCCATATAAACCACATGGATAACCCGATTATCGGGGGTTTTTACTCTTTGATGGGCTCCGATTTAGGGTTTGTAGCCCTTTGGGCGATTTTTGAGTAATCAAAAATTCTGAGTTCGATCAAAAAAAAAAGAAAATTGTCTAGATTCACTTGGATCATTGACTTTTAAATTCTGTGGCGATTCCGTGTATTTTTGCTCAAATCAAAATCACTATCGACTTCCTCTCCTCTCTCTCTCTCTCTCTCTCCCCCCAAATTTTAATAAATATAGAGACCCAGAATGTGTAGTGTGTATGGGACCCACACACTTGTGTGTATTTGGGTATTTTATGGGTACAAAATTCTGGGCAGGTAGCAAGGTTGCCCAAATTTCTCTCGCTTTCGAAACCCTAATAGCTCTATTGAGCTTTTCCTCCCTCTCTCGTCACTCATATTGCGCCAATGCCTGAAGCCACCACGACCAGCAGCAAGGGAACATCATCACCCATTTCCTTTTCAGGCGAAGAAGGAGAAGCAACCATAGATTGCCGCTTCCTCGTCGGGTGGAAAGCTGGGTACGACTGGTATGTAATTGAGGGCTGGGGCCGGCGCCCGCGGCGCGATGAATATACTGGATCCGAAGGTTCTGGATCATCCGATCTTTCACCTGGATTCCAAGTACCCGGTTCGGTTCTGCATCGCTGCCGTTGGCTCCACCATTTATCTTCTCGGCGGTGAAGACCCAAACAACGTCCATTACGGGCCTCCTCACGTGACCGACGTGATTACATCGATACCCTCTGTCCCGAAACCGGGTGGATGAAATTAGGGTTCTCCATGAACAGACCGAGATCTGAACCTCACGCCTTCAGTACCCCTGACGGGAAGATTTACGTCATGGGAGGTTATTTTGACTACAACGAAAGTCGAGAACGTCAGGGGAGAAAAGCAGTCCCTGAGGTTTTTGATACCACTACCCACCAGAACCAGAACCAGAAGGAGGGTTGGCGTGAGCTGGCAGACATTGATTCGCATGGTGTTGGGATTCGCGGGCATGCGTTTCTGGATGGTGGTAAGCAAATTCTTTCGTTCTCTAACAGAAATACCCTTTCTTATGATGTGGAAGCTGATTCGTGGGCGGTTTACAATGATGTTATTCTTGAATCGCCTAAGCACAGGTCGGTGTTTGTTGCCGGGGTTGTGTATTATGTAGACTATGCTCAACCGGGGGTCATGTTTGCCCTCGATGTCTCTAACCGTCACAACCTCCCAAAGAGAGTCATATTAGGACCTGATGATTGTGATTGGGATTGGATACCCCAACCTCATGATGACGCGAATATTGCAACCCCACTGTTGCTCTCCCTGGGCGCGGGGAACTGATGGCTGCGGTTTGGAGTGATGGGCATCTATTTTGTTCAAAGTTCAGGATGGAGGTAAACAAGGATACCAGCGAAGTTGACTACATAGCCCATCCCATATCTCTCTCAATTTACCGTATCAAAAACTACGCGTTGCTCAAAGACTGCCTAAGTTGTAACGAGTCTGTTTTTGTTTCCTCAGGCTAAGAGAGTTGCGTTGTGTTATATTCTGTTTCATATGACATCATTTTATTAAGGTTCCCTAAGTTGTACTTTTTGTGCAGACTTATTTGGGGGAGGGAACATCACAAAAAAGAGCTGGTCTTGTTGTGTTGGTCTGTGGCCAATGTTGCTATACTTCTTTTTAATCCTGGTTGGATGAGTTTTCTTAAAATCCTGTAAATGTCGCTAGTCATTCTCATCCAATCTATATCTTCCAAGTATTTTGGAAAAATTATTACAATTATGCTTAGTATTTTATTGGTTTTTCCTTATATGTGTTAGTGGGACAAAATGATATGATGCTGGAGTTGGAACCAGTGAGTTGTTTGCGTGTGCGTATGTGATCACCTGGAGTGGAATGGTGGTTTGAGTTGTGTGCATGTGTTGTATGGATAAGATGGGGGAGAAGGATGAGGAAGCACAATGAGTGTAAACCAAAATAATAATGAAAGGACAAGTGTCCTTCTAAATTGGATTCTTTTGATGTTGGAGTTGGCAATTCTGTAAAGAGGAGAAAAGAAGAGAATTTAGGGGATTGAGAGGAAAGGGAGAGGGAAAGAAAGAAAGTAGATGAAAGGGGGAAGTAATAGAAGATTTGAGCAAATGGGTAAGAAGAGAGAGGATATGAACTAAGTATGATAAATTATGTAGTATCTTCGGAAGGAAGGGCGGGAGTTGGGTACTTGGGTTTTTGATTGTTTTGTTTGATTTGTATTTTTGGTGTAAACTGCTAGGTTTTGGTTACAAATTGGGTCTAGGGATGGTTTAATTTTGGAGGGTGGGTTACACTAAGAGAGAAAGTTGTGTTGTATTATATTTCATACGACCATAGTTGTTAAAAATCTACGATACAAGATACATATGTTATGATTCATATCGTCTCCTTCGGAAAACGATACGTATCCCAACCTGTATCCTTTTTGTATGGAAATCCTCCGATACGATTGCATATCCTGATTCGGTACGGATCCTATGATTACTTATTGAGAAAAATTCGGACTTGTTTCAAGAAGCGGAACCCAAATGCATTAATCTAAGCCGTTTGATCTAATTATGGCATCTTTCAAACCATTTGATAGAAATTCAACCTCATTCCAGGGCTTGTATAGAAGAAAGAACCATATTTTGATTGTGTTTTGCTTGAATCATATAAAGATTTCTTCTTTTCTTTCCCCAACTACGGCAGCAGAAAGCCTTAATGTGACAGGTCCCAGTTGGGAGACTGAAAATTTTGTATCTTGATAATTTTTTATTAAATGTAAGCATAGTTTGTTGGTGTTATTTGGTGTATCTACTTTTTAATTGTATATTAATTATAATTAACTTGTTGAAGCGTAAACTAGATTCAGTATTTTGGCGCAATAAAGTAAAGTCCAAACAAGCCCAATTGACAAAGCTCAAAGATGGAAGATACTATTGCATTGCAGGAGATATAAATATCTAGTTTTTAGAAACTCTATAATAACTAGCTCTGAAAGCTCTAGAATATTTGTGTGAAATTTCTAGTATTCTAGAGAGTTTTTTGTGAGTATTATTCACATGCGTAATTCTAGAATTTATTTCAAAGTTTATCTTGTATGAAAATATCTTTGGACTAGAGTATTCCATCGAGTAGTATAAATAGGAATGAGTTCTAGTCATTTTGGACTAAGCCAAAAAATGGTCCCGAGTTTAAGTGTGATACAAATACTCTCTTTCCCCACTCCCGTCTTAACTATTCTTCATCTTCCAAAAATCTTGTCCAACTAAACATTAGAAACTCTCACTCTTCCAACAAACGTATCTTAAGATACGCGATACGTATCCCGATACGATCTGTATGAAAAAAAAAAGGATACACGATATGTATCCTGAATTGAAAACACTGTATACGACATCATTTCATGTCTCCTCAGGTTCATGAGTTGTTCTTTTTGTGCAGACTTACCGGGAAAAAACACCAAACTTAAAAAAAAAAAAAAAAAAAAAGGAAGTGGAGTTCTTGTTTTGTAGGACTCAGGCCATGTAGCTTAACTTCATAAACCTAATCCTAGTTTTTTTGAAAAATTCGCATGTCACCTATGTTGTAGGTAATATTTATTTGAGCTCATGTTTACCCCGCTTTGTCTTTGCTGGTTTTTCATTTTCATTTTTTAATGTTAAATTTTGATCAGGTTCATATAGTCTTGTATGGGTTTCTATTAGCAGTGGATTTTGCTTCATTTTTGTTCTACCAATTTATGGATACCGCTAACGAGTTGTTATTCATAACCTATCTTGCATTTACTGTTCTGATTTTCTCTTGGAACTCATATGTTGTTTACGTATTTCAATGGAAGTTTTCCATCCCAAACAAGGGGGGCACAAGTGGATGTGAGCAAGGACCATAAGAAGGATATCAGCAAGGATTATAATGAGGATGATTACACACCTCTGACGAAGAGCCTTCATAACATCCCTATTATTGTAAAAAAATAAAAGTTTTCAGAAAATATAAACAAGAATTCAGGTTCGATGCAGTCCTATCGTTGTTTAACAGGTAACCTTCTCTTTATGAAATTCTCAACAACTGTTGTGATCCAATATTCCATATCACAGTCTACTATCTCAGTAAGGACATTCAAATTATGTACTTAGTGGGCCTCAATCACGTAATCTCCCCTATAAAATTTCAAAAACCTAAACAAGTCAGCCGCCTTAATCGTATCAGGCATTTCTATAACACTAATTTCACTTCCTTCCAATTCTGCTCCAAATTTCATCCACCTCCGCTGAAATTCTTGTTAATTAGCCTAGAACTAGGGTTGACAACATATAGAGAAAATCTGGCAAGGATGCATCACCCTTAGTAGTATTCTATATGTTGTTAACCCCAGTTCTAAGGTAATTAACAAGCGATTTCAGCGAGGGTGGGCGGAATTTGGAGCACAATTTGAAGGGAGTGAAATTATTGTTATAGGAATGCCTGATTCGATTGAGGCGGCTGACTTGTTTAGGTCTTTGAAGTTTTAGAGGGGAGATTATGTGATTGAGGCCCACCAAGTACATATTTTGAATGTCCTTACTGAGATAGTGAACTGTGATATGGAATGTTGGATCACAGTGGTTGTGAATTTCATAAAGAGAAAGTTACCTGTTGAACAATGATGGGGCTGCATCGAACTTGAATTCTTGTCAATATTCAGGTTTTTACTGCCTTTATTTTTTCTTGTTTATATTTTCTTAACACTTTATTTGTGCAATAATAGGGATATGTTATGAAGGCTCTTCGACACATTTATCGGGATGGAACTGCTTTTTGTGGTACCCTATTAACAGGCATCTCCATTATGGGCAAGACCAATAAGAGAGCGAAGCTATGTTTCGTTACATCAAGGCAACAAGGTATTACTAATCACTAGTTTTCTAGCAAGGGTATATGGTGATTTACTTTCAAATGTCTTATGTTTCTTTTTGCAAAGCACTAGAATAGTTGGTTAAAAAAGATACACAGACAATTTACATTTTACTTGGGAGTATGACATGTCACGTGTAATTTTTTGGACAGGGAAAGGTGATTGATCACTGACTGACAAGGAAAAGTAAAATATAGGATTCAATCAGTCCGAAACTTTTACTTTCAAATAAGTTCCTCAAAATATATGTTTCATGGACTGTTGGGGTGAATTGATAACACATTATGAGGGTAACTACTGGGTTTTAGCAGTCATAGTAGAGTCGTGTTAGGAGTTTCTTTTAGTTGTATGCGTGTCTGTTTGTTTAGGAGAAGTGGGTTTGTGGATGTTTGAAGGTCGTGAGTCATCGTAGTTAAACTTTTTGTTTGCTGCATTAAGAATTATGCAGAATTTAGTTCCCTGTTTATTGAGTATGTGGATTTTGTAACAAATCATAATGTTGAATTTAACTAGTATCCATGTTACGTGGATGCTTCTAAATGTATAAAGTGTAACACTTGGGTAAGGACATCGGATATGTGTCCGACATTTTTAGTCTTGAGTACAAATTTGTGGCTGTTATTGCCTTGATTAGATATGCCACCTGTTTCTCTTCTTCTGTTGCTTTTACTGGTTTGATTAGATTTGCCGCTCACTTTCTTCCTTCTATTGCATGCACTTGCACGTACCTTGGAGTATTTAAGATGGAAACAAATCTATTGGTTTAGCTTTCTGCATTTCCTGAATATGAGCTTTTTTGGGTAGAACATCGGGTGGGATCAAGACGGGATATAAGTGACCTCCATCATTTAATCGTGGAGGCACTTGTCAGTTCTTCTAGAACAGAAAGATGGGATGAGACTAAGGAAAAGGTTTAGAAGGGCTCTCAAGAGGATCTAGTTGGACTTGTTGAAAAACACGGCGTTCCTCCTGAAATTTTGAAGTTTGTAGAAATTCTCGGAGACCACAACCTTTTGTAAGAACATTTTTACCCTTTGTTAATTACATTGTATAGCCAATGATATTTCGTTCTCTCTTTTAGGTTTGATATCAACTTGCAGTGGTTGCTCGATGATTGTGTGTTTTGGGACCCAATTCTGAAATATCTCTCTTGGTGGAACTCTCGATCCAACCTTGAATACGAATCTGTTTGTCATAGATCTTGAATACGAACTGACTTTCTTCTTCGCGTTTCCATCTCTCAAGATACGCGATTATGTCCCTTCGGAAATGCGTTTCCGGCTTGTTTCTCACTCGGAAATGCTCATCCGCATTTCTCGCGGGGGAGCGACACCTATTTAGACACGATTATGTGGTTGGGAGTGCACTGGACAAGGGGGTAGGAACTTTAAGAATCCTGCACCTAGTAATATGAAGTCCTAGCTTACCCGAAGCGATATATCCATATGTTAACCTTAAAATGGATGTTCGCTGAGAAAACATTCCAAGAACTGAAGCCTTCAAAATGAAAACCTTAGAACCATAAACGATGATATTTTTTTTGGGTAGGATCAAGACAGGATATAAGTGACCTCCGTCATTTAATCGTGGAGGCACTTGTCAGTCCTTCTAGAACAGAAAGATGGGATGGGACAAGGAAAAGGTTTGGAAGGGCTCTCAAGAGGTTCTAGTTGGACTTGTTAAAAAACATGGCGTTCCTCCTGAAATTTGTAGAAACTCTTGGCGACCACAACCTTTTGTAAGAACATTTTTACCCTTTGTTGTAATTTTTTCCTTTGTTAATTACATTGTATAACCAATGATATTTCGTTCTCTCTTTTAGGTTTGATATCAACTTGCAGTGGTTGCTCGATGATTGTGTGTTTTGGGACCCAATTCTGAAATATCGGTTCATTAGAAAAATGTACGAGAAAATATTTTGCTCGAAAGTCTTGGACCATCGTGCTTTAATGATCCTATCCAGGAAATACTCAAGACTGAAGGGCCTTGGAATCATAGTGTGGACTAGCGTCATCGCTAGAGGAAGTCGATATCATGGGGTCTATCGTACAACGAAGGCAAATCATTTGAGGATAAATGTATCAAAAGTTGATATTGAAACAGATACTAATGATAGAGTGCTCTTAAGTATGGTGATCTTCTACAAGAATGTGATGGAACACTTCAACGAGGATCACGACTCTTCAGTATAATTTTCTTTCCTTTCTTATGTCATTTTTTATCAGTTAATGATTTTGTTGCTAATATTGAATCCATGCTTGACATGCTATGGGTAGGGTGGGGAAGGAAGAGCTTAGCTCGAGAGTGGATAAGAAGTTGGATGGCGCTTGTTACATAATTCGTACTGCTTGACATGCTCTATGTTAAAGCAATACGAATTATGTAACAGGTGCCATCCAACTTCTTATCCACTCTCGAGCTAAGCTCTTCCTTCCCCACCCCACCCACAGCATGTCAGGCATGAATTCAATATTAGCAACAAAATCATTAACCGATAAAAAAATGGCATAAGAAAGGGAAGAACATTATACTAAAAAGTCGCGATCGATGTTGAAGTGTTCCACCACATTCTTGCAGAAAGATCACCATACTGAAGAACACTCTTATCATTAGTATCCGTTTCAATATCAACTTTTGATACATTTATCCTCAAATGATTTGCCTTTGTTGTACGATAGACCCCATGATATCGACTTCCTCTAGCGATGACGCTAGTCCACACCATGATTCCAAGGCCCTTCAGTCTTGAGTATTTCCTGGATAGGATCATTAAAGCACGATGGTCCAAGACTTTCGAGCAAAATGTTTTCTCATACATTTTTCCAATGAACCGATATTTCAGAATTGGGTCCCAAAACACACAATCATCGAGCAACCACTCCAAGTTGATATCAAACCTAAAAGAGAGAACGAAATATCATTGGTTATACAATGTAATTAACAAAGGAAAAAATTACAACAAAGGGTAAAAATGTTCTTACAAAAGGTTGTGGTCGCCAAGAGTTTCTACAAATTTCAGGAGGAACGCCATGTTTTTTAACAAGTCCAACTAGAACCTCTTGAGAGCCCTTCCAAACCTTTTCCTTGTCCCATCCCATCTTTCTGTTCTAGAAGGACTGACAAGTGCCTCCACGATTAAATGACGGAGGTCACTTATATCCTGTCTTGATCCTACCCAAAAAAAATATCATCGTTTATGGTTCTAAGGTTTTCATTTTGAAGGCTTCAGTTCTTGGAATGTTTTCTCAGCGAACATCCATTTTAAGGTTAACATATGGATATATCGCTTCGGGTAAGCTAGGACTTCATATTACTAGGTGCAGGATTCTTAAAGTTCCTATCCCCTTGTCCAGTGCACTCCCAACCACATGATCGTGTCCAACTAGGTGTCTCCCCCACAAGAAATGCGGATCAGCGTTTCCGAGTGAGAAACAAGCCGGAAACGCATTTCCGAAGGGACATAATTGTGTATATTGAGAGATGGAAACGCGAAGAAGAAAGTCAGTTCGTATTCAAGATCTACGACAAACAGATTCGTATTCAAGGTTGGATCGAGAGTTCCACGAAGATCCGACAGTTCGGCTTCGAAGAGAGCTCATCGTCTTCCTCAATGACAATCGATCCGTGAGAAATCCACTACTTGCATACCCAAAGAAATGAAAAGTGGATACTCTTGCGCAACCTGCAGGGGTGGGATAATGATGAAAACCATGCACAACCTGCATGGAAAGGTACCATAAACTAGTACATAATATCTGGAATGTGAGTTAGCTCGTGTCCTCGTTATCTGGAATGTGAGTTAGCCCATGCTTGCGTCCTGTTGACCTAGCTATCCCAAAGGAAGGAAAGAGCAACACGGGCAATGCAAAGGACAATCAAAAAAATCTAACAGTGGTAATTAGTGTCGAATGCCTCACATAATTAAGGGAAAGTAGAATTAAAGAGAACCACACGAGGAGATATATATATGCCGCTGGCACTTAAAACACAGTCCCAGGTGAGAAGAGGTGGAAGGAACCCCTAACTTTGTGAATAGTCAGAAGGAGGCAAGATAGCCCCACAGAGAACACCGGATCGAAAAAAGTCTAGGCCAACACATGCAACCAGCACTTCCAGACAGGCCCCCGCCATCGGCCTCACCACATTTAACTAAAACTATTGAAACAAAAGACAGCCTAGTAATTCGCAATGTACAACAGAACGCACATCATCTCATTTCCTTGAGCCCCGCCAGACCTCCTCTAAGGTAGCAGCAACAACAGAGAAATTCAGCCCCAAGGAGATGAGCTTGTAGTAGAACATCGGCAAGCAAGAATGCCCAAGGGAACTCCCCAACAGAACACTACGTTGAACACATGCCTAGTCCACCCAAAGCTGCAAACACCCTCATCCAAGCTCCAAAGTCGTCATAACCCAAAAGAGGTAGAGCAAGGTCATAAAATTATGTCTCGTCTGGCTCACAACTAAGTGGAAACAGCAACAACAGAGAACCTCGGTCCCAAGGCGATAAGCCTCTAGTAGAACATCGACTAGCAAGAATGCCCAAGGGAACTCCCTAACAAAACCCTACGCTGAACACATGCCTAGTCTGCCCGAAGCTGCAATCACCCTTATCCAAGAGTTTGAGCTTATCAATGTATATTTTCCATTTGGTACATAAATTATATAATAGATTATTCTTGGGCCAATATTTTTCACTAGTATTCGTGTACAAGTGAAAATCTCTAATCATGTACCAATATAAAAATAAAACATGTACTTGCTCCGTCCCAATTTGTTTGTCAATTATTCCATTTTCTGCTACGCCTTAAATTGCTTATATCTTTCAATCTATAATGTTTTTCACGGTTTTAAAAACTTTGTATTATAGAATTAATCGTGAACTATCAAACAAGATCCATATTGTGTATATTTGGAGATCAATATTAAAAGATATAAGCGATCTATAAACTGACACGATTATCAAAAAATGACAAACAAAATGGGATGGAGGGAGTATAATATAAAAATATACATAGGCGCTCCCAACTTTGGGACCTTCTAGGTGCCTCCGCTCCTGTGCCCGCCCTTGTTTCGTAATCTATCTAGTAAAATGCTGTACTAAATAAACTTTCTGATGTCCTCTTTGCTGGTGCAGAACTTGCATACACTATGGCAGTGACTGAAAAATGTGATGTTCATAGCTTTGGGGTGGTGTTTCTAGAAATACTAATGTGAATTGGGAAGGCATCCAGGAGAGCTCCTTTCTTGAATATTATCGTCATCTGCTCAAAGTATACTGCTGAAGGATCTTTGATCCCCGTCTGATGCCCCATATCGATCAACGAATGGCTCAATATTTGGTTCTCTTAGCAGAAGTGGCAATGGCATGCTTGCATCCCTATCCAAGGTCTTGGCCCACAATGCAACAGGCTTCTAGAGAGTTTCTTGTTCGTAGACCACCGGTGTCAAAGCCTCTTCATGAAATCAAACTGTGGCAGCTCATGAATCAAAAAATATATAATACCGTGGATTGATCGTTGATTTTCTTATATTTTCTTATATTGGTACATGATTAGAGATTTTCTTTCTGCTAGATTGAACATTGAGTTTGATTTGCAGAATTGGGATCGAACATTTTTTTTTCATTGATGAGAAGTCCAAGCTATCAAAATTACACTCAGTGTTGCTTTAATTTGGAATTTGAAATTTCTTGTTGATTATCTTGTTCTCAAAATTCGGTTAAAAATCTGCTGTTGGTACTTCTTGATCAACCATTCACCTATCAAGGTCTTGGACCACTTACCATGTAATTGCTATCGGGTATGAGGAAGATCAACCCCGATGTGTACATATTTTAAGCGCATTCCCCATGTATTATGTACTGCATTTTTTTTTTAAATTGTTGCTTCTGGCTGCCCTTGTTGTGTCGCTCGTCTGTGTCTGTGCTTTTTAGGTTAGTAGGAAGTCCCTTGCCACCCCATGCGTTAGTTGTTTTTTCATTATGCTGGTTGATTTAGGATACATGTCTGCTTATAAATTGGACCTTGGACATTCATTCGTGGCTAGCATCTCTGAAGCCAAGAAGCTCCTCAAGGAACTAATATGTATTCTTGATCATACAGAATAACTAATAAGAGAAATCTGTAAGCAAAAGAGTAACTGAGCCGACATTCAACCTTTCTATTATGCAGTATCCACACATGTTTTCACTTGTGTTACTCAGAAAACAATGGATGGTTAATTATCTGTTGAAGTAAAGAAAATTTTATGTATAACTAGCACTTGGATGATTTCAGCGATTTCCTTCGTTGAGGTATGTATCATTTAATGTTTGGGAAACAATGAGAAAAAAGAATCAATGTGTAGATTCCGGCCTTCTTTCTTTTTTCATAGTAGGCTCTTTCTAACTTTTAATGTAAAGGACTTTTTCTTTGATTTTTCAATAAAGATATGTAGATTGTCTTTCTGGTCTTTGTATTTATCTATTTGTCTTTCTTTTATATTTCTGATCTTTTCAGGTTTCAAGCCTGCAAAGCACATGGTGTTTTCTGGTCGTTACCCAGCTGATGGATCTGATTTTGAGGCACTTAACCATGCAATAGAGAGACTGACATACAGTGATGCCTAGTTTCTCAGTCACTAAAGAGTGTGTAGCACGGCACTTGGTCTGGGCTTTAGGTGTGGATTAGTTTAAATGATGATTAGACCTCTTCTTATATGGTCAAATCTTATCCTGCTTCTTGTTTTCTTTCTGCAGGTGTGGTTCTTAGGCTTACTTCACATGGATGTCTTTCATCAACATCTTGAATAGGTGTTACACCCTCATTTATATACTTTCCATGGAATATATCAAGCAATGTGTTGAATTTATATATACATTTTTTGGCTAGTAATGGTTGCTCTGAAGACAGTGTCTTGAAAGGCACAGAAAAGAGATTTCTATCATTGAACAATGAAAATTGGGTTCACAACCTCAATATTTTAGAGAATTTAAATGTTTCTAGAAATTTCCAACTTGTAAGAGATTTCAGATGCTTATTGAGGCACTATCTGCAATCTGTAGCCATAACATAATAATAAAGGCAGTTAGGTAAACATATTTTTGATTATTTACATTTGAATTATTTGAATATTCGTGTTTAAAAGAAGTTTATTATGAATGAATGCGGAAGGTAAAAGCCTTGGCTGTGAACTATACCTACTAGACGGCTGCAAAGCTATGAATTTCATAATATGCTTCTTGTTGACAATGGTTGCATTATGGATGGTAGGAGTATGGAGCTCATGTCATTTCCACTGTTCTGACTGTACCATATATTTTTGAGTATTCGGATGGAAGGTATGTTGCACGTGTTGTCTTGTTATCTCTTAATGATTGAACATTTAGACTAGCACATGGTTTACCAAGCCATATATGTTGGTGTCTTGATTAGCAAAGTACAAGTTCAAATTCCTGCTGCATTGCCGTCAAATTCCAAAAAGCGAGTGACTGCTACTTGGGAACCAACTGTATTGGCTACAATTATTACCTAGTGAGTAAGCTCTCACACACCCTTTACACCTTACGTAGTTTTCTTTTGGCTGTGTGCAATGCATTTATTAATTCTTCATCCGTATGCACTTGAAGATACATTGGTCCTGTTATTACCATATGCTCTGAGCAGAGAGGGGAGCAGTTGGAGTATTCATTTATAGATAGGTAACTTCTGAGACCCGTACAATGGTTGATATTCTTGCTGAGTGCACTTATCCATTTCGGTTAATGAAATACTGAAATGCGAAGCACAAACATGATCTATTGATATCAATTTTTTACCTTATTTTACTGTTAGGAACTCGTAACAAATAGTGTTTAATTTTTTGAAAAATCTAGTAATCTGAATGTGAAATCCTGACCAGATCTTATTCTTTTTTGGTTGTAATTACCTATCAAGAATGTTGGATGCTTGCCCTTCTATAAAAAAAATTGAGATTTCTCTGAGGTAATCTATTTTTCTCCAAATGTGACTGTTATTTTCTTTCCAATTGTCATCTTTTTCCCTTTTCATCTGACACCTGTGTCTAATTTGTTGATTATATCATGTTTGGAGATCTTTTATTGTAGGAGACGCTTGATGATTTGCCTTTTGCCTTCCAATTGTCTGTATTACAGATGGTTGCTCTGTTTAGAATAGAACTGCAGAGTATTATGAAGTGAAATTTAATGCCAAATCGTTCTGTATCTGTCCTATCTATAGCCATGTAGCATTTTGAAAATGCAGTACCGTTTTGTTAATAACTAATTTGTTTACTTTTAAACTTGCAGGCCTTTAATAAGTCTTGGTTTATCAAAACTACAAGTAGCACCTTGTGAAACTGCCATGACTTGACGTTCTTTCTGAGGTATTTGCTCATGTCCTGTGTCATTTATCTTGATCAAAACATTAATGAATTTCTTGTGGACTCTAAACAAGCACTTCACATGGATGGTGATAAGTAAAAGTTTCCCAAAAATTGCACTAATTATTAACACAAGGTTAATAGCTTGTAGCATTCTTCAATAGTTATCATACTCAAGGCTTCCTTTTCATAGCTTACAGCATCCTTTGACCGTTATCATACTGTTTCTGTTAGTTATAGCTTAGTTGGGCCTTATCCACCAACAAAAAATTGTAAAATAAAATTATGTAGCACTGACATGAATCTGACTTGGTTACTCCTTTGTGTGTTTTTTTAGTATATCACTTGCACAATTTTAGTACTTAGATTTCTCTTTCGGTGGTCTTTCTTTTCATGTTTGACTTCTAGGTTAATTATGTTATTTATTTTACTTGCAGGTCTTAATTTTGATAATTTTGGAGCATCCCAATATAGTTAATCTCCTTGAGGTGATCAATCACCTTGACACAGATCACTTCTACGTGGGTATTTTTTTGCTTCTCTCTCTAGTCTCTCTCTGACTTGACTATATATCTACATGTGATCTTCATTTTGTTTTATGGTTATAGTTTCAAAAAATTGCCTGTTGAGTTTTTTCCATCAAATCTCATGGATATAGAGAGGTTTGTTTAGACTAGAAGACTTGTTCTTTTGGAAAACTTAAGTGCTAAAGGGAGAAAAGATTACTAGAAGAAAGAGATTGCAGTATATTGATTTTCTAACGTTCTTCCCCATCAAACTATAGACAACAACAATTCTTGGACAACTATGGCCTAAGGTAATCCTAGACTTCCGTTTGTCTTAGGATAATTTAGTAGTATTCAAGAACAATACTAACAGTTTAAGCAGAGGCGAATTCACCATTGAATAAAGGGAATATAGGTTCACCGTATCAAGAGCCTCATGTATTGCACCAAGGGTTATATGTGTCCAAAATTGACAATATTTCAGATACATTATGGACCTCCGCAAGTTTGCGCCCCATTAGAACTGGAATGACAAAAAACCAGAAAATAGTAAATGCAAAACAAAGTATTTCAGTTACCTATGGTGAGCACATGAGGACGGACCTCGAGACTTTGGTCCATAGTGTTCTTTTTGCCACAACCCCCTCCATCACGATTACAAGTAGTTCCATTATACTCTCTTGTTGCATGCTTGCAGAGTATATCAAAAGTGGCCTCTCGGTATTCACTCTGAGTTAGCCCCCAAAAAGGAAAACTTTAAAAGACAATAATGACCCATTAATAAGTTAAATGAAACTTAGGTATACCAGGATATTATTTCAGATAAAACATGCCTTCTTTTTTCTGAGTCGATGCTCATTTTACCAGTAGTAGAAGTTACTACAAGACCTTCTTCTAGTTTCCTTACCACAACTGGAACAGTTTATTACTTCATTACCAATACTTCTAAAAAACTTATGTGTTATACAAGCATCACCTCGACCATCCTCTACGCAAGCGGCAACACTATGAATACATTCAAAATGGTTACCAAAGCTTCATGAGAATCATTCTCTTCATGCTACAAAATGAGCAAATAAATAACAAAGTCAATGCATGCGAAATGGAAGAACAGAAAATACAATGACGAGACAAATAGAATTGTGGAATTTACTTCCTTAAAAAATTGAGAAACTTTTACACATTCAGAAGAATCAGTTTCTTGCCCAATTTTTTCAGGTAGGGCATGGAAAGGTTTTTGTAATGCAATGACAAGTTCTTGGCCCATCAATGCATCCGCACCAACGAATGACTCATCCTCCTCCAATGTTGATATATTTTCTAATTCTGGTAGAAAGATTCTTATATTATTGAGACACTGCAAATTCACATAAAGCACATACTATAGAACACCAAAGGGGATAAATATTGGGATCATAGACATGTCTATGATTTATTAAGGAAACACGAACTTGCATATTCGCATTTAAATAGCAGAGGTTTTGGCCAGTTTCCAGTCCTGTGTAATTGTATCTGGTTCGACTACTTCCCCACATCCTCCTCAACATCCTACTTCTCATCAAATACAATTAGACTAGGTCTGGAAGCTGGCCAAAACCTTTGCTATTTAATCGAATCAGATACAATTAGACAAGGACTGGAAGCTAACCAAAACTTCTGCTATTTAAATGCGGTTTTGCAAGTTTGTTTCTCCTTAAAAGACCATAGACATGTCTATGATCCCAATTTCTATCCCCTTTGGTCTTTTTTGGTAAGAGTTTTATGTGAATTTGCAGTGTCTCAAGAATATAAGAATGTTTCGACGAGAATCAGAAAATATATCGACATCGGAGGATGAGTCAATAGTTGGTGGGGATGCATTGATAGGCCAAGAACTTGTCATTGTATTACAAAATACTTTCCATGCCCTATCTGTAAAAATGGTGCAAGAAACTGATTCTTCTGAATGTGTAAGAGTTCCTCAATTTTTAAGGAAGCAAGTTCCACAATTCTGTTTGTCTCATCATTGTATTTTCTCTTCTTCCATTTCGCATGCAACCGACTATATTATTTATTTGTTGGTTTTGTAGCATGAAGAGAGATTTTCATGAAGTTTTGGTACCATTTTGAATTTATTCATAGTTCTACCGCTTGCGTAGAGGATGGTCGAGGTGATGCTTGTATAGGACATAAATTTTTGGAAGTACTGGTAATGAAGTAATAAACTGTTCCAGTTGTGGTAAGGAAACTAGAAGAAGGTCTTTCAGTAACTTCTACTGGTATGAGCGAAGACATGTTTCTTCTGAAATAATCCTGGTATACCTAAGTTTCATTTACCTTATTAATGGGTCATTATTGTCTTTTAATTTTTTTTGTTTTTGGGCTAACTCAAAGTGAAAACCGAGAGGCTACTTTTGATATACTCTGCAAGCATGCAACAAGAGAGTATAATGGAACTACTTGTAATCGTGATGGAGGGGGTTGTGGCAAAAAGAACCCTATGGACCAAAGTCTTGAGGTTCGTCCTCATGTGCTCACCATAGGTAACTGAAATACTTTGTTTTGCATTTACTATTTTTTGGTTTTTGTCATTCCAGTTCTAATGGGGCGCAAACGTGCGGAGGTCCATAATGTATCTGAAATATTGTCAATTCTGGACACATATAAACCTTGGCGCAATATATGGGGGTCTTAATACGGTGAACCTATATTCCCTTTATTCAATGGTGAATTTGCCTCTACTTAAACTGTTAGTATTGTTCTTGAATACTACTAAATTTTCTTAAGACAAGCGGAAGTTTCGGATTACCTCCAGTCATAATTGTCCAAGAATTGTTGTTGTTGTCCATAGTTTGATGCATAAGAACATTAGATGTATTGCACTCTCCTTCTTCTGACAATCTTTTCTCCTTTTAGCACTTAAGTTTTCCAAAAGAACAATTCTTCTAGTCTAAACAACCCTCTCTACATCCATGAGATTTGATGGAAAAAACTCACATGCAATTTTGTTAGACTAAGGACCCTTATCTTTTGAAAGCTTCCATCAAGGAAGTTACATGAGAGTGGGAGTTATTTTGGTGGCTTCACTATCTGCCACCACATCCACTTAGGTAGTTATTTACAAATCAAATACCTAATGCATATACAAGCAGTTATTTTGCTAGACTAAGGACACCTTCGGGTGCGTTGCTAGGAAATTGCTCCTAATGTATTGTGGTTGAAATGAACATTTGACACTTTTGAAATAATTTGGAAACAAAGAGAGAAATGTAGGAAATGTTTTATGGATACAATGGGTTAGACGCGAAAAGAGATATTATTGACGAAAAAGTCTTTCAAGAGTACGATAATGCCATGGTTCTAACTTCTAAGTGTTGAGTTGTAAATCGTTGGTTTCCTTTCGTTGCTTGTCCTTGCATTCTGACATGCTCATTTCATCACATATGCATTTAGAGATTGTAGAAAAGATTTCTACTGGGCAGTATAGCTCGACCCTTCATTTTCTGATACAAATCAAAGAGCATGCAGTGGCGGAACTAGGATTTGGAGGTGGGGGTGGCACCGGAAAAAGTCAATATATTTCATGTCAAAAACAAGTACACGTGTCCTTAGATTGACTATACATAATACCAAAAAAAAACACTCGTCTTCATAGGTTAATCTCTATAATGTAAAGTTCTATCAAAATGGAACTCAAAATGTTTTAAAATCTCAAAAATCGTGTAAGATTCATTCTAAATCAAATTAAGACAATAAATTATTGAAGGCCTGGGGACCTTTGTAAAAGGTCTCTAAAGTAAAAATACATCCAAGTTAAACATCATTCTTGTAAAAATAATAGAGAATTTTAAAATTCATGAAAAAAATATTCGGGGGATTTACTATTACCATTATAGGTTCAGATATATAATAGTATTAGATTTTAGATTGTTGTCGGTCTAGTGGCAAGAGATAAGAGATTCTATCCTAGAGGACATGGGTTCAAATCACGATGGGCCCAAACTTTTAAATGATAAGCTTTTAAATTTTTGTGATGCAAATAGAAGAGGGAAAAGTGTCGAATGTGCAACCTCTTGCATAGAGGTAATGCAACTTACCACTGAAGAACACACTGCCAATGGTACCAGATCTCGACACATAATATGTATGTAAATATATATATGGCTAGCTTCCAGTCAGGGATCCCTGACTGGAAGCTTTTAGGTGTTTTGAACGTTTTGTGAAAAACTGCTCGGATCAAGTCTTTCCCGGTATTTTTTTTGATGATTTCTCGCGGGGACCTTTAAAAACACGTTTTAAACACATTGGACGGTTCGGATCATAAAAAAAAATATCGGAAACGTGGAGTTCCGGACTCCCGGAGCCTGGACTAGAAGCTTTGCATATATATATATATATATATATATAGAGAGAGAGAGAGAGAGAGAGAGAGAGAAATAACTTTCAATTTTTTTTTATTTTTTTTAAGAACCGGAGCATGACATGCATGATCATTTGGAAGCTTACTAAAAGAGTTATTTGTTCATCTCATGAAAATTTATTTTTGGGTATATGATATGAAATTGTACTCTATTCATTATTTTACTTTTGACTCGGATTAATGTAACCAGCTAATATGTTCATTCACGGTTTGTATGGGGTTGAGCGATGTAATTTAATGGCTTTACTTTTGGGCAAACCCTCGGTCTCACCACCCTCTCAAATCCATTTTACCTTTACTTACAAAACTACCCGCTTCCGACACTCAAGTAAGTTGTAAACCATCAAACAAAGCTCTGCCAAGCAAGCTCGCGTTCATAAATTACCTCGTAGTTGAGGGCCAAGGTGCGCATGACCCTGCAATCTGTCGAACTGCTTTTCTAACGTTTTTCTCTTCTAAATGTAGTTGTTTCTGCTTTCATTTCCAGGATTCTAATGCAGTGATGAACTCACGGCCGGCTCTCTGCAGTCGAAGCGGTGACATCATTTCCAGTTTACCTCACGGCCTGTTTGTCCATAGCAGTGCCGAGGAGGTTTATTTTATTTACTGCTTTCATCTAAAACCAACACTGTTTTCCTACTTGTTGCTCTTTTTAATACATGTCTAAACATTTTCTAAGCCCATGATTTAAAATAGTATAGGCCAACCTTTTTGGTTGGGCAAAAGGGGGTGCGTACTAGTCTAATAATGCCCTTCCCCTTTCGTACCTTAGCTTCTGAATTCGCGAACGAATCTTTGGTATTTTTGTTTTCTTAGTTTTTTTAAAACTAAGTGACGACTCTAAAAGCAGCTAAAAGTGTTGCGCAATGAGCACTGTCCCTTGATATATATTATTTTCGCCAGTACCGGATATGCGAAAAGTGGGCGTCCACAGTATGGCGACTCTATTGGGGATTCGAAGGCTTAACTTGAAATTCTAACTTGGGAAAATTTCAAAATGCCCCCCAAACTCTACACAATGTTTCATCGCCCCGCAAACTTTGGAAAAGATCAAGTTTACTCCCAAACTTTGCTTCCATTATTCAAATTTACAACTACTGTCTCAATCCACTAATGGAATTCGATGACTTGGACATTAACGATGAAAATGAACGTTAAAGGTGCTGATGAGGCATCCTCCTCCACCTAAAACCCAATCTCCTCACGTTTCTCATTCCTCATACTGAGATGACTCATCTAAAATTTCCAACCAGGCCAACTCATCTTCCTCGACGATGACGGCAGACGGCGGATTCTGATGACCCATGTACCAACCACTCAACATCACGACGGAAGTTCTCATACCAAAGTTAGCCATCAATAGACTTTGATCTACAACAATTTTTTGTTGTTCTAATTGAGACAATTATCAAAATATAGTCAACTTGTTTGGATGGGTTTTTGAGAACCGGTCTTGAAAACCCCTCTTAAAAACCCAACATCTGGTGGTTTTCAAAAGTGTGCATCAGTGTGCTTTTCTGTCTTGTTTGGTGATTTTTGAGAATTGGTCTTG
This sequence comes from Gaultheria prostrata, assembly GCA_036023075.1. NCBI lineage: Eukaryota > Viridiplantae > Streptophyta > Magnoliopsida > Ericales > Ericaceae > Gaultheria > Gaultheria prostrata. Next base: position 56,424 of record JAXBDA010000359.1, on the reverse strand, counting down.
AAAACCCCTTTTGAAACCGAACAAGGGAGGGTTTTCAAAACCCGGTTTGGAAACCTCAAACGAACAAGGGTGAGTTTGCCATTTGATAAAATGAGGTGGAAGTGATAAAATGAGGTTCATTTTATCAAATGAGATGGGGAGGTGATTTTATCTCCAATGAATCTGGACATTTTTTAGTAAACCGGATTTTCTCCGCCTCTACCGACAGCTCAAACCTCAATATCACAACCGCAATCCCTAATTCGTCTCTCAAACCAACAATTCTAAAGTGGTTTGTCAACAACGGTACGAAACACCCCATCGCAACCGATTACACCTCTGCCCAGAACGTTGCCCGTTTAATTAATGAAGATGAGGTTCCATTGATTAACGAATTTGCTACCGGTGGGTGATTTGCTGGTGTTATTCATGTCATGGGGTATAGGCGGTTTCACTGGAAGGTGGTGGTGTTAAATCCTAGGAGAGAGGGGAAATGAAGGGCCTTATGGTGGTGATTTTCACCGTTAATGTCCACGTCATCGAATTCCGTTAGTGGATTAACAGATTGAGACGGAAGGAGTAAGTTTGAATAACGAAAGCAAAGTTTGGGAGTGAAATTGATTTTTTTAAAGGTTTGGGAGGTGATGAGACATTGAGTGTAAAGTTTGGGGGGTATTATGAAATTTTCCCTTCTAACTTAGGGGCTTTAAAAATGTTTTTGCATGCATTACAAAAGAGCATTTTTGTTTTCTTTTCACTTGCGTAGGTGTGGGGAAGCCAGGCTTAGCCAAATCGGTATATTGGCACGGTGTTCCTACTGTTGTCACGGGGTATGTCAAGGAGGCAAGCACGCTTTTGTCGCCGCACGGTGGAATTCTTGGGTCATCTCAATGGGTTCAGAAACCACACATTTCTCTGGATTATCATAGCGTAGATGTTCGCAGTGGTCTATAATCGGCAACTTTATGTTACATGAAGGATTGGTTCAATTTTATTGCATAATTATGCTACTTCAAACATTTTTCGTGGTTCCATTTCAAGTACTTTTTCAGTCTACTAGCACCAAAATTTACGGTGCTATAAAAAAATAAAAAAGTAGAATGGAATAGAGGAAACCAGCATAGAGATCATAGACTGGAGATTACAGGGGATCAAACTCATTGGTTTTGCTCATACACTTGGGGGGTGAAATAAAAACCAATAAAATTGAACCAATAAAAAACACAGGGTTCGGTTCAGTTTCTCTGAGATATGGGTCTGGTTCAGTTTTGGCTTTTGAAAAACAAAAAGAATTGAGCAAAACTTATACTCCCTTTGTTCCAAATTGCTCGTTCTTTTGAGAACCGTGCATTTTGCGCACAAAAAACAATGTATTAGCGTGAATTTTTGCACCAATTTAAAGATCTCGTTGAGAAGAAAATTTTGGTGTAAATTATTTTTTTAAAAAAAATCTCATAAATACAATACTCCCTCCGTCCCTTTTTCAGTGTGTTGCCTCGTAGTTCCAACTTATTTTCTCTCACATCAACTTTTACAACTTTTACATTTACTTTCCACTACTTACCATTATCGATATAATAATATCCACTAACTTTTCAAAGCACACACTTATTAAGGGACAACCCAAAATGAAAATGTCTACACTATAAAATGAACGGAGGGAGTAATATTTTGCGTGCAAAATTCTTGGTTCCAAAAAGGGCGACCAATTTGGAACAAAGGTTCATCTAGAAAAGTGTTCTACTCGCTCACAAATCACTCTCCATTTTCTTTGTACATCTCCCTATCGTAATGCTAGAAATAAAAGCCTATATTGTGCGGGAAATGGGGTGTTGTGTACATAGATGCTATGCACCCGTCGGTCATCTGATCATGTTTTGGACGGCCCGAATGTGTTTTGATTTTTTACTGGTAAAAATAAATGAAAATTAAATTAAAATTACCGAATAAATCCAGGCTATCCAAAATAAGATCGAACGGCCAAGGGGTGCACCCATGTGCACATTAGCGGAATGTCTAATATGCGTATTGATCCTTTTGCCAAATGGAGAAAGAAATTGCGATGACAACCCAAGTTAAGTGCGTCGCAGAGGAAATGTGGAGGAGACAAGTTGATGACAAACCCAAGTTGACTTTTTAAGGACTTTTTGCCACGGTGTCTTAGGTTATGTTCTCTTAATTTTTGTAATTTTTATTAGAACTTGGGTCAAATTTTTGCATGCCACTTTTTATCTCAATGAGAAAAATCGAAAAAGTATTAAATACAGACCAAAGTTGAAAAAAAAAATTCATGTAGACCAACTGGGAAGACCCAAAAAGACCGATTTTCTAGGAAAGAAAGTCATTTTTAAGGGGGTTTCATTGTCTTATATGAATATTATTTCAATTTCTGGCTATATTTTTCTCTCTTTCCGATGGCGAAGGATGTGACGTAGAAACTTAACCCGAATATGGTAAGAATTAAGAGAACAAAAACCCGTAAAATCATGCAAAAATAACCTTTAAAAGTTAGGTCAAGGGGGCTCTACAACCAGAGAGAGATATTGTCCAAACCGAGAAAATATATTTTGCTGCTTTCTGTACAGAGCAATGGCCACAATGCTGCCAGGAAAGTATCTCAGGTATGAAGGAAATGATCATATGAACTAAGTGTCAAATAAAACGAACTACGAAAACCAAACTCACTAAATATGTACAAGGACGCAAACTACAAGTCCTGTGCTTCATAATCCAAAAGTGCAAACTTTACATGCAAACCTATCTTACCAGCCTCTGTCACCAGCTTAGCAGCCGTAACCAACCAATGCCCTGGAGCATCATGAGGGCCCCGCGAGACCTCAGTTGTATCGACGTACTTAAGTAGCTTTGCAGAGCGGACCGGCACTGGGGGACCCCCTGGATAGACACCTGAGTTCAGCGCAGCCGGAAGCTGCCTTGGGGGGCCGTCGGTTACTGTTTTTTGAGTAAAGGTGAAAGTCGTACTTAGATTCATGAGCAGACTGGACTTGCGAGTGGCCGCCGGTGCAGCAGCCCACTCGGTCTTACGAATGGTGTAGTTAGGGAGGTGGGTGAAGAGCAACCGCAGGTGAAGTATGGTCTTTGGCCACTTCCCACCTTTCTTGCTGATGAGCTGTGCACCACTAACTATATAAACACCAGGTTTTTCTCCCTGTATCCAGCTTGGATCATGCTTAACTACAGATGAGCATACGTTTGAATATCTCTTCCAGTTCACGGGCTCTAAGAATTGGTTGCCCAAGTCGTAGTCATCAGAACCGCGCCATTGGCATGGTCTGCATTTTGAGGGATCATGAGATGATATGGAGGTCATAACGTTTGGAATGCTGGAGAGATGCTCAACGTGTATTGCCAACCGGTTGCTTTTCTTCCCTTCCAAGTACAAGCGTAGGCCAATGACTGGTTTCAGACCGGTTGAAACCTAAAAAAGGTGACAAGATTGAATTTTCCAATTGTTTGTAGATGCAATTCTAAATTAGATATTTCGAAGAATATATCAGTTAACAAATGTGAAAAGGGGCAGCAATTTCTCTAGAAAATTGAGCACAAGACCAAAGGTGGCACCAATACCGTTACCAGAAATCATCACAAAGTCAATATAAACTCTCAAAGTGCTACTGATTAGTTTAACTCAATAACAGATTGAGGTTCTAAGTATGAAATCAGCATCTCACAACCAAGGCTTAAGATGTCCTTTGATGTAGGGAAGGACTTGAAAGAAGTTAGGGAGTGAATGGAATACTAAAAAATAATGGTTATTTGTGAACAGAAAAAGAGAAGAACACGAAGAATGATTTGTAGAAGAGAGATCTAGCCATCTAGGCCTCACACCTAGATAACAAGGACATCACACCTAAGGCCTCTTTAGCATTACACCAAAGAATAGGATTGCATCACACATTCTTAAAAGCTTAAAAGTTGCTGAAAATTCATATCTATTCATTCATTCCTCAAAGTCAAGTTACCTCAATTTATAGGCTTCACAACATGTGTTGAATGCAAATAACTATTCCTTTTCGCTAGGATTAGGTAGAATAAATGAGTCAAAACTCAAAAGATAAATGAACCTGACAATGAACAGAAAACATGTGGCTAAACGGAATGAAATGAAAAGTCACAAAGACTCTAAATGTTCCAACCAATGTCTAATCGATATCCCAAGTTGGGCCATGGGCGACCCATTTTTCCCATGCCCAGAATGATTTGAAATTGCCCAAAACCCTTGGCCTTTCATGCTGCATCAGTCTTTTAAGTGTTAAAATACTCCATAGTGAATTGACTTTAAGTCAAATACAGTAATATTTTGTTTTCTGGTTTTTAATAACTTAAATGGAGTTGGAATTATTTTGCTTGGTTTTTCAATTCCAGTCCATTATTCTACTTCTTGCTTACTTAGAATTTGCTAACTTTTTGGCTAAGACAGACAAAAACTGTGTCCAAAAGTGACTTAAAACCTCCAGCTGAGAGAGACAGTACGATCGTTGTTAAGTTAATAGCACATATCTTCTTTTCTTAGTTTTGTAATCTAAGCAATTATTTTTCTTAGCTTTGCTTTCTCTCTCTATCTCAAACCCTAAAAATGCATTAGTGACACAAAATGCCAAACAAAAACAAGTATATACCAGGGGGAGATGTCATAAGTAGCAAGCCTAATCCCCATTTTTATTGGAGAGGTTATTCCATAACTTGAACCCATGTGAAAAAACAAAACAATTTCTAAACTATATAGACATGATCGAGCATAACATATAAGCTAGCTTCCAACCTCTGTCAATAAAAGTAAAACTAAAATAAACAAAAGAATTCAAACACAAATACAATTAGGTGCATATTGGGATAAGTAATCATCTGTATTATCGATTGCGACAGTCAGAAAGATGAAAGGGTACCTGGGTGGAGCTGATATGCATCTTGGAACCCATGCATCTGAATTGCAGTGTGGGACAAGAGGGGTCTCTTCTTTGATGCCTTAGAGGAAGCTCGCAGAACATAGGTGCCCATTGCCTAGGGACTTGGAACTCCAAGAAGTACTGCAGATCCTCTAGAGCAGGCTTATCTGACAAGAGAATCATAAAAATCAAGGAAATAACCCAGCAATTTTATCTTTCCATTTTTGTTTTTGGTCTCTAAGATAACGCATGATCGCTAAAGAGAAAAAATATTTATATGTATTACACCAGAAACTGAACCCTCAAAAGGAGCTAAAATGGCAACCATGTCATATTGAAACAAACTCTACCAAATTAACAGTGAGACAAGAACCAAATGTTTCTGATGAAAATGAGATCTGCAATTCCCATTCCAATCAAAGAAACTATTTGGGAGGGGGAGCAGGAGCCCTTTATTGCCTTGGATCATATCCTAGTATGACAGCCATTTTCTGCTATTTCCATTTAACATTTACCATTTTACTCTACATCATTGATAGGCACGTAAATGTTCACATTAGCACCTCCTAATTTATCATTGTTAGGACCGTTTATATTGTTACTTGGAGTTTAATTTCTTTTACTGCTCATTGTAGGTATTTGGAGGCTTTGATATAAAAAGAGTGTAAAGTCTTATTTTACTTGGTGTCGAAGCGAAGCCCATGATCAAATTAAGTCAAGCGATGGGTCCAGCTAACAATTAAATTCACGTAAGAAGAAGTTGGGCAAGAATGGACATGCACATGATTTTAGCCTTCTGATTGGGTCTTCCTGAAATTGGTGAAATTCAATTGGATGGAACCAATTGGTTATAATATCAATATGGGTCGTGGAAAGTACGTGTGCTATGGTCTTTCAATTGCCTTGAAAGAATTTGGTTGAATTGATAATACTCTTAGCCTCGATCCAAACTGTGCACGTGGGAACCAAGGTCAAGAATTAGTGGGCCAGGCTATTTAGAATTGTGAAGAATTATAGGGCTTTTGGAAGGAGACTGCACGCATAAGGGAGGTCGGCTGGGGATTTACCTAACACACCCATAAGAGCTTATGAAAAGGGGGTTACACAGAGAAAGGGGAGAGGAAAGCAGCAGGTTACGGAACAAAACAGAACCTCCGTGATTTTCACACGGCCGGCTAAACCCCTCATCTAGGGGGAGGATGAAGCTCCATTCCAAGTGATCGTGTTTATGTATAGATTAGGGTTTGTTTTCGAATCGGATTATGTGTTCGGAACTTGTTTCCATGGAATTCAATGGAATTATTTTACTTTTTTCAATTTGTTGAGTATTTGTATACTAGTTTTCAAATACCGTTCACGTAATAGTTTTCAATGTTCGGAATACCGGGTGATTGAGATGGATTATGCTCGTAAGACGAATCGGGCCGTTTGGCGGCTCAACCGTCCTAGTGAGATGGTCCATGCTATGGGATAGTCCATGCTGGTTGGCGGATTGTAGAAATCTTCTTGACCACTAACGATAGGGATTGCAAACCCTAGCGATGGCGATTTGAGATTTGAACACTTACCCGGCCTATACAGGGCACGGTTATGTGGTTGGGGCGGATTCTAAACCCTAGACCTCGTTCTCATAAAGTTTCTTTAAATCAATTTAGTTGCTTTCTTAATTAATTGGTTACTTAAAACAAAACCCAAAATCAGACTTGTTTTCCTAGCAATAATTTAGAAGTAAATCAAAACTAGCGTAACTTAGCCTAACTGTCCCTGTGAACTAACACTCGGACTTGACCACTATTCTCTAGAATAAGGGTTAGCTCCTAATTCTTATTTACTTATTTTTTTACTCAGCACGACGCAATCAAGCATCCATATCATTTTCAGTAAAAAAAACTCTTTCTCCCAAGTGAAAGAAAAGGTACGTGATTACAACATGACCAAAATGTGCATACAGACAATAACCGTAAATATGACGGGACTAAAATGATCTGGGCAGAACTCACAGCGAAGATACAAGTTGATAGCGTGACTCAGATAGCCACTTCCTGGAACCCCAGTAAGGAGAGAGGTAATAGGTACAAATTTAAAAAGAATTGGCTCCGGGTTGGCAGCTACTGTCTGAAGCCACTTTGAGTGGCTGTAAGAGAACACATCCCCTCCTCTTTTAGACCACATAATGGTGAGGCCCTGTTCAAAGTAGTGCAGAGGTACTTATCAACACTAATGGTATCTAATAAGTTTTTCTATCCACATTCATTTTTTATTATTATTATTATTTGGCAAGTAGAGCAGAGGCTCACACTGTTTGTTATCCAGAATCTATAAAAGTTTATTTTCACTTACGTCCTTGCTTGAAGTTTCTGTAATGCTGGTAAACTGCATGGGGTGGGACTGCAACATACGTTTAAAGACCTCGGGAACCTGTATGAATGAAAAACAGATTACTTTGTGTACCTAGCACACAGTCAAAACAGGGGCTACGCGGAAAAAAGGATAAATATGTTAGACATACCTTCTGTTTGCTATCTGTAGTCTTCTTCTCTAACAAAGGAGGGCTCATCCCATCTGAAAATAAAAAATCTCCAAGATCCTCCAAATATCCCCTGAGTGTGGGGGGAGGAATTGGCGATGATGGCTTTTGTTTTACACAAAGTAAATCTTGGCCCCCAACAGCCATCCCGACGATGATATGTGTTCCATAAGTGTGGATAAACCTGCCAAACAAAACCAAATCAGCATCTGGAGTGATACGTCATCTGCAGATAGAGATGATTCCTACACAAACAGGTCAATCAAGAAAACTGGTCCTAGAAATTTATCCCATAATCCTTATTCGGAATGCACAAGCTAACAGCTTCGCCACAGAATTTATTCAAACATTGAAATCAAAGAAGACAAACACCAATTTATTATTCAGAAATTCATCCAAGTAGCACATGCATTCCACTGAGGAACAAAAATAAGAACTACCTCGATAATGAAGCTGGATTCCAATGAGATGGAACAGATTTCTTCACTGTGTCTTGGAGTACTAGTGGAGATGCTGTTAGGTGCAAATAGTATAGCGAGATGAAGTAACCATCAAATGCAAGATTTTTGGCATCCGCAGCATCAATCAACCAGGATCCACTCAAATCAAATATAGCGTTAAGATAGCCTGAAGGGACTTTTCCTTGGATTGAGGATTTCTGATTCAGCAGCTCTGACATCTGCAAAAAGTATTATATGGAATACAAGTATGAAACAAAAAGAAATTTACATTACAATGAAATTATGAATGCAGAACTCATTTTCCCAACCTCTCAACATTACTGAATTGGCCATAACAATAATGCTTACAATTAGGCAAAAATCTCCACAATCACCAAAAAGCTTTAGTAATTAGAAGTTAAAACCAAAAAAGTTACCAGCTCATCAGAAATTCATAAGGAGAATCTAAAATGAAATTTGGGCAGATGAATTGATTTCAGGTGCAAAGATTACGCAAAAGATAAGTTTGCTTCATGCTCTCAAAATACACCATACAAGCCCAATAGTACTTGAAAGTGAATTAGTGGTTTATAGAAAATCTACCACCTTTTAGAATTTCTGAGTTTGAAGAATCCACAAGTAGCACACATGAAGTAAAACAATTTTTTTTCTTGACTAGTACAATTGGGAGAGTAATTGATACTTGAAGGATGAAAGAAACTAAATTTCCAAACAAAATATTGTTACCGAACCACTGTGCAATTTTTAACAAATCATGGGCTTGATTCCTTTTCAAATCATCTCCCATCATAAACATTAATTCTCACTATAACACAATTCTACATAACAACCAATCTTCATGATCAAATAATTAAGATCCTGTACACAGGCAAGGATCATTAGGATAATCTAGTAAGATCCCTTGCAGAGCACATAGGACTTTTTCCCTCCTGAACAACCTATTTGAACACCATACTGTAATGAAAAGCACTTAACCCATCTAAGGTGGTGAATAAAATCGTCATACATGAACAGTCACTAGATCACCTCCAATTGTTTCCTGTTTCGTTCTTTTTTTTTTTAAACTTTTCTACAAGAAAACTTATTGTTCAACATGTTAACCACAATGGGGCCATGAGAACCAACCAGGAGACTTGAGCCCAAAACGAATTCGAGTAAAAGTCTGATCTCATTAAGGACCGCCGCTTAACTGAAAATAAAGTCCTCTAGAAAACCACAAAACTGATAATTGCACTAGCAATTATTGCTTCCATTACTTCACATGTACCATTTCTGGGTCGAATTTCGACCAGCAACAAACCAAGAAAGTAATTATGTTTCAAAATGCCAACAAAAAGGACAATTGTACAATTAAAAAAGAAGCACATTTCACTTGATGGTTTCCTAACTCCTCTATATCCTCAATATTGAGGATTGCCTAAATGCACAGGGCGACCTTCTCATTCCTATTCCGATGATGTGTACATCAACAAAACATCCAAAGCTATTACTACTAGGGGCTAATACAGTTATGAAACTCTTGCACTTTCTTTTCATCAGTAAAATTTGTACAAATGAAACAACCAAGGGGGTACCACCCTAGTATAAGAGAAGAAATAAAGAGAACAACAAGACTCATCAGACTCATCTAAGGCATAAAACAAATAAATGACAACATTCAAACATCCTTCCACCACCGCTCAACGCTCCATGGCCCCATATGTAACCTCCAAACTCACTTGTCCCTTAATTCTCACACTACTTGATGTATACAATCCGCTTCATGGTTTTTTTATCAACTTAAAATAGCATCTACCTCAAATCTATAAAAAGTAACCCGACAATTATGGCCAGCTATAGAAACTCTAACCCAGTTTGACATTTCTTCCTGCATTCCCTTCAAAATCACAGCAGAAGGTTTCTTCCAGGCATCACCTCACCTCAATCTAAAAATTCTTGCCACAACCTTGTTTCTCAGGCTTCAGGCTTCTTGCTCGATATGGAGCCCTACTTTTGACTCTCAAGTCCCGTCCCTCCCTGACTTCACACCTTATTTTTCTTTGAGTCTTCATGGACATACTCCTCCCAACTTTCACCCTATTGTCTACCTTGCCCTTCCTCTCCTACAACTAGCTTTCCTCTACCATTCTTTACATCCTCAACAATTTTTTCTACACAGCAACATTGAACCTACAGATGCATCACTCTTATTTGTAACAACTCTCCACCGACTTCACTCCATGCAAGGACTGGACATAACTTGCAACTGTGAGCCCTCTTTACACATTGAATCCCTTACATGGTTACATCCTTTCGAAGCTAGACAAACCTTAGCTTTGTCACTATCCACACTTGATCTCGGACTCTTCCCACCTTCCTCAAGTCATCCTTCCTATAGTTTATTGATGAAAAGTGCAAACCTTTCCTTGTCATGCATCTTTTGCGGTCCATCGCCTTGACAAAGTACGACCATCTCCTTCCAGTAATCAAGTCCCATCAGTGCTGTCCAATTCTCCTCGTCCCATTACCCTGCAGTCTAGGTTGATCCAGATCTTGGAATCACATGGGCCTTGCTGAAAAAACCTCGTCTCTTTTGTGTATTTCTTATTGGGATCTGTCTTCCTCCCTCAACTTGTTCACCAATTAAATAGACTTCTATGTTTCCAGCCAATTTATTTTCGCTTTACCAACCTCTTCTTCCTTGCCCTGCAATGGGGCCTTTTCTCTTTTTGGCAATCCCAACTCTGCAACCATCCCTCTGAAAGTTTTACTTCTTCTAGAATCTGATTTAATAGACCTCTATTTAATCTCCACCAGTGGACAGCCACCCTTAGAATTATGCCCAAAACCATCTCTAATGTGACTATTTTTAACTTGATGTAGATTTTTGGCTCCTAATAGCTTAAGTTTTTGGAATTTATGATATGGTATCAGAGATTTTGCGTGTTAGAAGTCTTCGGTTCAAGTCTCACGTCCGTATCTGTATCCCTTTTATCTTATGCTTTTTCATAAATGTTTTTGTAGCTCCACATTCAATACATGGTTGCACGTGAGAGATAGTGTTAAATGACTACGTATTTGTAAGTGTGTTTCTACAAGTGAAAAGGGCAGTTAGTACGTATTTAAGTATTTCTATTTTCTACGCATGTAAAGGACATTTAGACGGTCATTTCTACCAATCTGATTTACTAGCCCTTGCTCAGTCATTCGCTGACCATCTACTAGCTCTCTAAATATACACACTAGTTCTTAACAATGTCTGCATCAAGATTGTGTAATTATTGGGTTCATTAGTTACCACGAATTCTGGATCAGTTGTTCTCACTGTTTCCTAACTACTGTTGGCAATAAATTCAGCTGCAAATATTCTTAGCATGTAACCCTACTGGGTCAAGACCGATGAATCGATGATAGAACTAAATCCCGTTCTATCGGACTATAAGTGGCCGAGCACGGGGAGTCACAGTGGGCAACCAACCTACCATCCTAAAGGGGGTATGGGTGTGCACGGACTCTCTTACACCAGCCAACTTCTCCGTAACTACTAATGGTCGTAGTTCTACGGAAGTCCCACTCTCAGAGAGATTAGGATAGCTAAGGCTAATGGACCCATTAAGTGCCAACCATATTCACACTCCCAAGTCCACGGGACCTAATCCTAATGGGATCCAACCTCTTATGCCTAGTAGCCTACATAAAGATTGTTTTTCCATAACTTGAGTGCATCTACTTCAATCCATAGCAAATCGACTTAGGCATGAAAAGGGTATTGGTTAGCACCACACCGGTGTCTAGTTCTTGCTTGCAGGTCCCGAAGACTGAAGGCCTGCAAAACCAAACCAAACCAAACTGAGCCTTATGTCCCAATCAATTGGGGTCGGCTACATGAATCCTGTTTTTCCATTGAAGGCCTCGAAAACCGATTCACCAAAACCATTCTTAAACCATCCTCATGAACTTTCATCATCAGACCAGAACAAAACACATTAAAAATCAAATAAACACACATGGCATGCAACAGATGATTAGAATTGAATAGAATGGATTCCTTCCTCACCTGATTGAACTCGAGGACATCAGACTTGAACCGAATCCGGTCCCCTTTATCGCACCGGATATCCTCCGACACGCCCCGGATGGTAACCCCGCCGCTACCGGGAATCACAATGTCCCTCTTGTTGGCCTCATCCAACGCCACCACCCTCCCTTTCGCGAACTTCAACTTGAAATCGCTCGCCAGATCAAACCCTGACCCTAGGGCTTCAGTTGCTCGAACCTCAATCGGCAATTCAACCTCTTCCATCGCTTCCCTTCAATATCCTATAATCTATATATATGTATATGTATAAATATCACCAGAATTGAAGTGGGTTATTGAGAATTGTGGTCTCAAAGCAAAATCGCTGCGAAATGCAGAGAAGTTGGAAGAATTCGTCTGAGTTAGGAGATCTACAGTGATGAATTTTGACGCAAAATTGTTGCCGACTGTGTGGTCAGTTTTGACCAGACGGCTTCTTCGTCTATGTTTGAATTTTGTTCAACTTCAGCAACCAATTGATGGCAACTCTTCACCTGCTATTATCAAAAAACAAATGGAAATAATTTTCACAACTTCCTTTTATAAATTCATACTTTTTTTAAGTGTATTTTTATGTGCAATTTTTTCGCTAAAAACAAGAAAGTGAGTGCATTCATAAAAAAAGTTGTAAAAATCATTACTCAAAATAAATAAATAAATAACTTGTTAGTACATGTTGAAAAGCACCGTGTACGCAATGGCGTACATACCAAATCACGTGTATTTATAAATAAATAACAAAATATCATCTTCATATGTTAATAATATAATTTAAAGGGATTTTTTTTCATAATTTTGCAAACAAAATTTAAAATATAATAGAAAGAATAGAATAATTGGGAGGTGTGCAGGAGCCCAGGTCTCTGCATGCAATCCCAGTTTTGCCCCTGATTATCCGTATCGGTACATGCTGGTGTATAGTTTTGTTCGCCTTTACTGTAATTTTATCTACATTTGGTTAGATGTAGGGTGGTTTTTAATTTCGATTATCGAAACTGCTCATTATTTACGAATTGATTTACTAGAATACCTTGCAATAAGTCAAATTTACTTGATGGAAAAAAATCAAATTTACTTTGTAAAGTTCTGTACCAAAAACTTATATTTTTCGATTGAATACTTTTCAGTATTCGATTAAAATGATATTCTTACGTTACTATATAAAACATACACAATTTCGATCACTAAATCAAGACCCGCAACATAATCTATTGAATAATAAAGTTATCTCCACCCAAGTTGAAGAGGGTTAACAACTTAACAAAGTTGTTGTTTGCATTATTCTTGGGGTCACTGTGGGCTATGTATGGTCATTACTTCAGAACTTCAAAACTAATCAAGATACGAACAAGCTGGTTGAACATCCGATTATAAATATAAAAATTAAAAAAAAATTGCGGTTTGTATTTTTGGGGCAGTTAAGGATTTGAAACCTAAGGGCGGTGTGGTCGCCATCGCTGAAGTGCGGGCGTTGACTGATGAGGACGCGGCTTCCAGGTCAAAATTGGTAACCTGTTATAGTTGACCAATCTAGTTCACACTAATTCGAACTTGCGAGAAAATTCTGGGTACGGGGTGGGTATCACTTGGTACCCTCTCGGCACATTTGGGGCGTCCAACACTGCAATGGACGGTCTGAATTGAAAGTGTCGTTCGGATTTTAAAAAATTAAAAAAGAAAAAAAGAAAAAGTGTGTTTCAATCCGAGCTGTCCGATGAATTTTTGGACGGTTTGGATGCGCCGAAGGAGCACCACGTCACTCGTACCCTATTTGCACCCAAAAATTTCTCCAAACTTACGGATGTAATTTGTCCATTTTAGGGCCCAAATTAAAGTTAGAGCAAAATTGCATAAAGATTGGTTAGTTGATAGCATCGGAGAGATTTTGAACCAAGCTAATAACATTGATTTTATTATTTTATGAGCTGAAATGACCCAATAATTATAGTAACTGAACTAAATCATCGTGCATTAGAGTAATTTGGTTCAAATTGGTGCGATCAGTTGGGGCGTCAAAGTGCAGTCTAATACTCTTAACATTACAAGAAAATGGGGCTTTACGGATGGTATTATTGTCGGTGGTAAATAAAACGTCACTAAGAAATACTACTTATTTACGGTATTAATATTTATGCCGCAAAACGTTTAAAACGACGGTAGCTAACAATTATTTTCTTTCTCCATAAAATTCATTTCTAAATACAATCCAACCTAATTTGTGTACTTTTAATTAATTTATAAATACAACCTAGCAAAACCAAAAAAATTCTCAACATACCCTTCCCAACTTAAAACCAAAATTACTTTCAAATTCCCCCAACACACTTGGCAATAGAAATAAATAAACAAACAAGTAATACCTTGCCATCTTCCCTTCTCCTCACCCCCTCCCTCCCCTCCTCCCACATTTTATTTAGAATTCTGCATCTGATATGAATTTGTGCAGTTTGTGGTTTAAAATACGCTGAGATCCACAAATTCTTGTACAGTAAAAAAAAAAGGGGTCAATTACGTTAAAAATTAGAAGTCATGATAGTTTTATTTTCCAATCAATTAAGTAAACAAAAGAGATCAAGGGTAACGACGTTAAACACACATTTTTTAAGTCATACTGCTCACCAACTCGATTCTTGTCGTCCATCACAGCTGTTAATATAAATTAATACACTCGAACAAGATGTTTAGCAGATTGATAGGAGTTGGTTTGGACAGAAAATTAACAAAATAAAAAGGGGTATTTGCATTTACACACCCTGTACTTTGCTCGATTTGCAAACACACCACTTATACTTTTTTTTAAGGCACTTACCCGGGCTTAGGTTTGGACTTCGACTTTCCCGATTAAATTTCGATGATCCGATCTGTTCAATGTGTTCGAAACATGTTTTCAAGGGTACCCAATAAGAATCAGCCAAAAAAAAAGACCGCCAAGGGCTTGGATTAAGCAGTATGTGCGGATCAAGCCCTTCTCGGTCTTTTTTTTTTTTTTTGCCAATTCCTCACGAATACATATAAAAACACATTCCGAACATATTGGACGGATCGGATCATTAAAATTTGATGGGGAAAGTCGAAGTTCGAACCTAAGCAAAATTCGGGTTCTCTAGAGAGGGGTGTAAGTGTCCAAAAAAAAGTACAGGGGTATTTTTGTAAATTGATCAAAGTATAGGGGATGTAAGTGCAAATATCCCAAATAAAAAAACATTAAAACCTTTTGGCCTTCACTTGTCTAATTGTCTTTTTATAAAGTAACTTTAGCAAAGTCGTAAATAAACTGATTTCATTGAATTAGTCAGAGATTGCATGAACTTTTAATTAGTATCGTTTCTGTTTTACGTTACTCTTGGCCCACCCATCAAAAATAAATCATAAACCAATTGCTAGAATCAAATTCATCGCTGTCCAGCATCTTTCTCCCTTTTTCATTTCTAACTTAAAAAGCGGCAGCTCACATAAGCAGTTTAGGCCAGGCCGCAAAAGTTTTAGTTTCGATAGTCTGTCTTTGAGCGAAACAGGAGGGATAAATGATTTTTCATTTTTTGCTCAAAGTCCTAAAAGTGTTAAATACGAATTTCGACACAAGTCATTCTCCTCACCTATATCATCTGGGAGTATTTTTTATTCCTATTTTTAGTCTTTACTTTTAACACTTGTGTTAGGCGGAAGCGCTAAGGCGTTTGGGCTGCTAATCTGTTGGACTTTGTCGGGCTGATGGTTCGGCCAATTATGTAGCCCTTCGGCCCAATTGGCTTGAAGATTCAGCCCAATAGGTGTTTCAGCTCGACACATATGTGTTCCGGTTTGACCAACTACGGTTCAGTTTCCCACTTGATTTTATCAGATTTTGATAAAATCAACCCTATTATCAAGTGATAGAGAAAGTTTGATAAAATCTTAGATTTTTGCACTAAAAAATTTGAGATTTTATCAACTTTTTTCCTCACTTGATAAAATCAAGGGATTTTATCTAGTGGGAAACTGGGCGTACAACTAATTTACTGATTTCATAAACCTAGATAGAAAACTGCATGAATTTAATTACGCAAATTTTTACCTCTAGTTCTAGAAAAGTGAAAAGAGCCATCTAGTTACCATTAAGGTAAGTCACTCTTTTTAATTACCATTAAGGTAAGTCGCTCTTTTTGGGGGTTTAGGTTTAAGATGCACTTTCATATTATAGGATTTTAGTGGTTTAGGTACTTTCATAGGGTACCCTAAGGATTAAGTTTAGGCACTTTCATAGGGTACCCTAATCATAGGGTAGGTACCCTAAGGTTTAGATTTATGGTGCACTTTCTAGGGTTTTAGTGGTTTACGGCACTTTCATAGGGTACCTTAGGATTTTAGGTATTTTTCATATGGTACCCTAAGATTTACGTTTAGGCACTTTCATAGGATACCATATGGTTTAGGTTTAGGGTGCACTTTCCCATTATAGGGTTTTAGTCATGGGCGGATACACTAATGGGCAAAGGGGGTCACTTGACCCTGTTGGATTAAAATTTCCCACATATATTTTTAGATATTTTGATAAATTCGCCGTTCGTCATCGTTCAAAAGCTGTTCGTCTTCGTTCACCGTTCGCCATAAGCTACCCAAAATCGTAGAGGTTGTTTCTACCTCTTATCTGAAACTTTTTATGTTCGCCATAACCTACCCAAAGTTGTCGTCGTTCGCCGTTCATCTGCCATTTTGTCTCAGATCTGAATTTTTTTTTATGTAATTGAAACCCGACCGATACGATCCGCCAAAACCGAAGAGTTTGTTCGGGCGGTGTCGGGCCCATAAATTTCCAACCCGACTAGTTCGGGTCGGATAGCGGGTTGGCACCAAACCCGCCCCGAACCGACCCGTGCACACCCCTAGTTCACGGTTAATTCTATAATTTAGTGCGAAAATTTCAAAAGATTAGGAAGTACTTTATTTTTTTTCCTAAAAATTGTACATCTTTCATATGGATTTTGCATTTTGAGTGTTTGGAAGCTAATTTAGAAAATGCATTTCGGCATAATGCATTCTCTAAATCTCACAATAGAGGCGCAATTTTATAATAAGCCTTTGAGGTATTTTTGCGCATTCTGGGTAAAAAAAACCTTGTCATAATCTATTTTGAATATTATTCGCAAACACTACTTTGTTGCAAAATCTATTCTGTTCACATCTCTCAAACACTCTTATAGATTAATAATCTATTCTGACCATAATTCAAAAATCTACAATTCAAAATGCAAAAACAA
This sequence comes from Gaultheria prostrata, assembly GCA_036023075.1. NCBI lineage: Eukaryota > Viridiplantae > Streptophyta > Magnoliopsida > Ericales > Ericaceae > Gaultheria > Gaultheria prostrata. The sequence continues at coordinate 39,256 of JAXBDA010000359.1, read as the reverse complement.
AAAGGCTCCAAAAAGGGCTCTAAGTCCTCCCAGCATTTTACCAAAAAAATATGATCCTTCTAGACAAAAACATGCAATGAATAGGATCGTTTGTGTTTTAAGTTTATCACTTCTTAGAGCATCTCCATCAGTCTAGGCAAAAATACGAGCCATTTTGCCTCCAAAAATGCCATACAATGATATAGCTAGCCAAAAAATATTACCTCTATCCAACAACCTAGCCACTTGGCTCAACAAACAAAAAAAAAAGTTGTACTCGTCTTCTACCTGCCGCACGTGGAGCACAACTGCGAGAGTGGATCTCACTCTCCGGCATGCGCCGAGTTTCACCGGCGCGTGCAAGCTCCAACCACCTTTTCCAGCGACGAGTCTTACACCATTCAAATCGCCTCGACGAGACCTACAACCCTATGGTATCAAATCAATTTTAGGATTAGTCCTCCGGCGAATAGGTTTGTTCCGGTGAGAGAGAGTGAGAGGCGTAGCAAGCCCGACTTCCCACGCCAAGCCTCGCCCCCTGTGGCGAGGTACTGTGGACACGGCCACGATGGCGAGGCTGGTAGCAAGGCTGTTGGGCGTTCGATTTGGTTGATTTTCGGGCGAAGCTCGCCAGTGGTGGCTCCTAGGCGGGGATGGCTTGATTGTTGGAGATGCTCTTAGCCCACTCATAAAAAAAAATAAAAAAAAAGGGTAAACTACTTCTTGGAGCAGTCATCTAAAAAAGAAGGCTTACCTGCCAGTGATGAGACCCTTTGACAGATGACCTCCTTTTTATTCGCATCCTCGTGGTTTGGAGTAAAGAAAAACTCTAACTCCGCTAACAGAAAATCACATGACTATAATACCCCCACATCTTATTTTATTCTTGATAAGTTAATACTCTCTATTTTCTTCAAACCTGTCTCCCTCCAGCAAAAAACTATCCATCTTCCTTTACAAATATACAATTGTGAGTATATATATATGGGGAGCCAAGCAGAAAAAAAAAAAAACTTTAATTTTTACATCTGATCATAGGAAAATCAACCACAAAAAATAAACCTAAAGGCTTCATTCCACTAACTCAAAAATCCAAAAAGCCAATTTTTGTCAGTTTTCGAGGCAGATCATTCTCTCACAATATATCACATAAAAAGCCGAAAAATCAATAAGCCACCCTTAGTGAAAGCCGAGTCCCCAAAACTGCACCACCGCACACATGTAACACCACCGTGTCCACTACCGTCTCACTCTGGTGGCAAATTTTGACTCCGGCAGCCCCTAAATCGACACCAGTAGCCTCAATCACATCATCATCTGTCAAAGACTCACTCCTATTTTGGCTAAAAAAGAAAAGTTGCTTTGTTTTTCGTCTTTATTTGATTTTTTTTCGCGTTAGTTAGTTTTGTGTCAAACCTTTGTGAATTATTGGTTCATCTCGACGAGAGAAATCAGAAAAGTAAAAATTCATAATTCATAATTTTTTTGAATAAAAACGTAAATAAGTAAAAAAAAAAGCAGCTTTTTTTTTGCTCTTTTTTGCCTTTATTTGAAAAAAATTAAGTTGGGGTTATAATTTTTTAGTTTTCCGATTCCTCTTGTAAAAAAAACCAATAATCCACAAAAATTTGACACAACCAAACTAACTAACGGGAAAAAAAATCAAATAAAGACGGAAAAAAAAAAAAACTTTACTTTTTAAGCCAAAATAGATATGATGCGGAGATCATCTGTCAAAGGGCCTAACCATAGGGATGTAATATGCAATTTGTCTAAAAAAGAAAACTACTACTATAAAAGTTGTGCTCCTGGCTCTTTTAAATCCTCCCTGTCCACCATCTTTCTTCCCTTTTTCATTTTCTAAAAAGTACTAAAAAAACCATCCCAGATCAAGATTTCAAGAACGTTCCAAACAACCTCTTCACCTTCAAGATCCAACACACATTCCAATGTCCACAGCCTCTGCATCTCATTACTAATCTTCTCAACAGAAAACAAAATCAAAAACAAAAACAAAAACAAACCCAACAATGGCGAAGCCGCCAAACTCGCTTCCCCATCTCCTCCTCTCCCTCCTCCTCCTCCCCTTCTCCTACGCCGCCGACGACTTCGCCGTCATGACAAAACTCGCCTCCCTCCTCTCCCCAACCCCCTCCAGCTGGACCGGCACCAACCCCTGCACCTGGACCGGCATCACCTGCGACTCGACCTCCACCCGAATCACCTCCATCAACCTTGCCTCCCTCTCCCTCTCCGGTTCCCTCCCTTCCACCCTCAACTCCCTCTCTCTCCTCAAAACCCTAACCCTCCAACGCAACTCTCTCTCCTCAAAACCCTAACCCTTTTCTCTCTAACCTCACCAATCTCGAACTAATCTACCTCGAGTCCAACAACTTCACCGCCGTACCATCCGATTTCCTCTCAGGCCTCACAAACCTCCAAACCCTAAGTATGTCAGATAACCCTAATCTCCCTCCTTTTAACAGTAAAGCGTTAAAGCATACGTGGCGGATTTGGTGGCCGTACGGCTGCAGGGGAGGGGAGGTCGGAACGGGTGGGGTGAGGGATAATGCTACATGAACAAAAAAAAAAAATTTATTTTTGAAGACTAAACCGAACACAATTTTTGAAGTGGAGCTGGAAAATTATCCCAGAGTTTTAATCTTATAGTTTTATTTTTTAAGACCGAACCGAACACAATTTTTAGACTTTTTAGCCCAAAACACATTTCCAAAAAAGCCAACCGAACGGGGCCGTAGTGTTTGGTTGGGATTCTGATGGTGAAATATGGCCGAATGGATTCTCAAAACAAGCATAAGGAGACACAATCTCAAATGTAGCTCCAGCCTCCGGGGCTACTTTTGGATTCTGATTCTAGATTATGAAAATGTGATGACCATTCTATCCTCAACCTTTTTTAACTATTTTCAAACCCACCTACACTTAGTGTACAACGTTAAGGAGTATATACTTGTCAATCACTCCGCACAAAAAAAAGACCCTATTGTGGTGCCAACGTTTAAGTTCACTCATAGGCAGTTTTTTTTTTTTTTTGGCTAATGCACTGAAGCTAACACGTAGAGATAATCTGTTTTTTATTCTCCTTTTGAACCAAGAAACATAAGATATCCATTAATAAAATCGAACGATTACAAATGCGACAACCGACAAAATATGAGGAGACCTCACATTTTGCTAGGTGGCCCCGATGACAAAGTCAATACAATCCAACATGAACAAACACACACATCCCCAAATACCAGCAAACAACACAACCCGACAAGAAAACACAAACCATCAGACCAAATAAGGACCAAAACAACACCCCACAAGGACGACATGAAGCACAAACAAGCCCTCAACGCCAACTACACGAACAACACTTGCAAGAAAGATAAAGGCACACAAACACAAATCAGTCAATGTAAAACACAGCGTTGAGGGCAACAAAAGGTGTGAGGGTCTTCATAACTATCTTCATTGGCTCTCTCCCTTTTCTGCTTAAACCCAATGGGAGGGTTCAAAGCCTTATTGTGAAAGTGTGTTTTTCCTTTTTCTATTTAATGGAGGTAACATTGCGGGGAAATAATGTGTTATGAAGAGCATCTTTTGTTATGTAAGGGAAGAATATGCTTATACGTATGTTTATCATGTGGACGTATTTTTATAGTGTGTAATATTTCTTCTTTTTTTAAAGATTTCGAGTTCCAAAAAAATTAATGACATATAAATTCATTTAAAGAGATTGACATAATGGGAAGGGAATTTTTGTCAAATATTTATTTACGATCCAATAATCTGATTAAACTTGCAAACACTTCACTTATGCATAATCTATTTTTCACATTTCTACCGAACACTGATCACAAATTCTGATTATGTGGTTTTCATAATTGAAACTCTACAATATACAATCCAGTGTCTATAATCCATCAAAATAATTTGTGCCAAACATCCACATGAAGTCTAGAGTGGGATATGACTGAAAAACTAAACGAAGCAGGTATTTGATAATGACTGTCTAATTCAGTCCACTATCCTCTGTTTCTCCATTCGTGAGGATGAAATTAACATTTTTAAATAAAAAAGGAAATACAAAGAATTTTATTATTCATATAATCTCCAATCACAAATTTTTATGTAACTCATCTTTAATTCTAATACTTTCTAATTTTTCCTCCAATCCTTACTCACTTTCCCTCCAAATCTAATCCTTTTTGCATTTTTTATTCAAAAAGTGAATTTGGAGAATCCTTCTGCCCATTTTGATACATAAGTTAATTAAACTTTTTACTTTTTGAATTATTAAGGGGAATAAGCAAAATAAGTTTTTGACAAGTTTTGGCCTAAAAAGCTGAGTATAAAAGTTGTACTTATTAGTCCAAAATCAATAATTTTTTTAAACTTAAAAAAGTAAAAAGTATACTTAACTTATTTATCCAAAAGAGGCTTTCATTTACTTTTCTCATCTATACCAGGAGTATCAAATTTTATCTTCCAAAATAGTGGAGGAATTAGAAAATGGGTTGGAGTACGAATTTTTTCCAAAATAAAAAAATAGAAGAAGAAATGGAAAAATAGACGATGAGTTTGGATATGCTCTTAGGGGGTGTTTCACTAAGAAAGTTTTTTGACTTTTTGGCTTTTCACGGCTTTTTATGTGATTTATTATAAAAGAATAACTGTCTCGATTTTAGAACTAAACTGGTTTTTTAACTTTTTTGGATTTGTGGAATAAGCCTGTATTAAAATACAAGCCTCCCGTCATTATGAATGTTTAGACTTTAGACATTTGACTTTTTACCTATGAATAGGTTTTCTTTCCAAAAAAGAAACAGAACTCTTGCACAGGAAAATTATCCTCGTTATTTCGAAATTAATGGTTCATATTCACCGAAATCATTGGATACGATAATTTTCTACCACTACTTTTTGTGTTTGTAATTTCCAAATTTGACTGCCCCACTCTGGTCCAAGTTTTGACATTTCAATATTTCAAGTCGCAAGTGGTCCGGAACTCCGGGTGGCTCCAAAGATGACCTTATGCCAAAATATAGTACTCCCTCCTCCGTCTCAAAAAATATAGAGTGAGTTTCCGAGTAGATTTTATGAGATAAAATTTGAGTCTAAAAATTTCTTCACTTGATAAAAGCTTAGCAAGAGATTTTATCACTTTTTGACAAAAATAAAAAATCAACTAAAATCAAGTGAGACAAACATGTGATTTTATCTCACTTTGATAAAACTCCCTAAAATCAAAAATCTCATTTTATCTCATAAAATCTACTCGGAAACTCATATGTCTAAAAGCACTATTCATAACTCTCATAAATTTATATAAGCAATATGAATCTTATTTGATAGATCTCACTTAATTTTATTAAATAAATATTTTAAAATCATAAAAAGTATTATAAATTATTGAATATAGAAATTTTTTTAAGAGGTGTGAATAGTATTTTTGGACATCGTTTTTTGGACGGATGGAGTGCTTTCTAATTCTTTCTTGGCAATGTGTCACTAATTTCATTCCTAAAACTAGTACTCCCTCCGTCCCTTTTATAGTGGTTAACTTTTCATTTGGGGATGTCCCTTAGTAAGTGTGTGTTTTGAAAAGTTAGTGGGTACATTTTCTATTTTTCCCTTCAAAATAAATTTCTTTTTGAAAAGTTAATGGGTATTATTATATTGATAGTGGTAAGTAGTGGAAAGTAGATGTAAAAGTTGTAAAAGTTGATGTGAGAGAAAATAAGTTGGAATTACGAGGTAACACACTTAAAAGGGGACGGAGGGAGTAATATTTCCATGACCCCGTGTCTCTAGTGAGCTAGAAGCGTGTAGTGAGTAACTGAGTCGTCTATTTCAGTAATCAATTATTCAGATATATTCATATACTCTTATCGGTAGAGTATACTTTTACTAGCAAAAGTGCTTAGGTGAATCTAAACCATTAATTGCACAGATCAACAGTCAGGATTGCTCAGTGCACGCCTATAGTGAGCATTTCCAATGGAACAGCAATAATACTGCGCACTAAAACTGGGGTTCAATTTTGTTAACTAATTTTACTGATTATTACTCCAAGAAGCTATATTGAGCCGACCTGAAATTGACCCGAAATGCATCATGCAAATTGCAAGTTGCCGGTGGGGTTGACCTTATAATCAATTCATTTGATTAAGACCTTGGTCAAGGCTAGTGATTAATTTATTATTTCTTGTTGAGCCTATGGAATATTTATCGACACCAACTAAATTCCTTAGTCCTCATTATTTTATTTCCCACCGACTGATCATAAAAAAAAAATAAATAAATAAATAATTGATCTTATGCAACTGTTGCAACCCTGATCTACCATGCCCATACAAATTTGGAATCTTATTAATATCGCTTACATAGAAAGACCTCATGTTAATAATTCATCACGATAAATTAAAACATACGTAGTAATTTTTACTCGAGATCGCATGTTGTAATGACTTTTTTTTTTTATCTGCCAAATCTTTCATAATCGCAGGGATTAAATTAGTACTACAAATGACCCAAATCGAGCCGCATAAGCGAGTTCCTCGTAACTTTTAACACACTATTTTTGTTTATCCATGTCCACGGAAAAAAAAAAGAGAAGATGAAGAAAAACCCGTATTTCTTTCAACTAAAGTTGGACTTGTCAAAAGTAGAAAGCTCAAATTTTTTCCCCCGGCCTTTCTTCCATTTCGCAATTTATAGAAACTTTAACATTCTCGGATTTTGATTTCAATTTAGGGGTTTGCTTCCTCTTAATCTTAAGGGCTCAAGTTTGAAATCTCACATGTGTTGTAAACTACATAAGTCTATATTGGGGTTAGTCCATACATAGCTTTACTTTGACTTTAATTTGGCTTCCCATAAGTGAATGGGGAGATCCAACCCTAGAATTAATCGAGGTGCACAACAGCACAAAAGCTGATCCATACGCGCGAGTTATATAATAACAAAAAAAACTGTTGGATCAGATGCTAACCAACTCACCTAAAAGTGATTATTGTTAGAGGAAAGCACTACTTAATCTTAACGGCCAGCACAAAGCCCTACATTTAGCGACAGACGGACGTGAGACTCTTTGCAATGCTACTCATATAGTGAAATTATGCAATAGCACTACAAGTCCTAGAGGGGGGGTGAATAGGACGACCAATTTAAAAATTAATATTTTCCATTTTAATCCAATTAAACATTTTCCATGGAAAATCAATTAAAACCACAATGTAAGCAAATAAAGCAATAATCAAAAGAGCATCAACACGAGAATATACGTGGAAACTACTTAGGGTCTAAATACCCTAAGCATAATACCACGGCCTAATCTACTAATTGCTATAAATCAAAAGGTTAAATCAAGAGTTACATGATAAGGAATTACCAACTTGCCCCAAGCTACACCTAACTCCACTCCTTGATTTAGCTCCCCGAGCCTCTTCTTGATTCCATAGCCTCCACGAGGTCAACACCCCTCGATCTCCGTGTCAAAGACGGCTCCGGATCATCCGGCCATGTAGATTTAAAGGCAACCAACAATGATGTATGAAAGATATGATTTTTGTGAAGGTTTTTCCAAAACAAGTCAATCTAGAGATAATCCATAGAAGAGGAATACACTAGATTGAACAAAGATGATCAAGTAAGCTCAAATCATCTCAAGAGCATCAAGCTCCCAAAAGCTCAAAGGCACCCAAATATGGCTTATGAAAAAGATTGGATTTTTATGAAGGTTTTTGCAAAATAAAATCAATCTAGAGTCAATCCATTGAGAGGAAAACACTAGATTGAAAAAGATGATTGAAACAAGTTCAAATCATCAAGAACATCAAGTTCACAAAAGCTCACAAAGGAACAAGAGGAGAGGACTTTCTCTCTCTAAAAAGTGGGCTAATTTTTTATGAAGTGGGTGACCCTAAAATGAGAGAAAAAGAGTTTATATAGTGCCAATTTCGTGCTCCCAAAGAAGGCCACTCAAAACATGACATTTGGCCACTTAAAGGGTTGAAAGACGCGTACAAACGCTTGCAAACGCTTTGACAGGATTAAGACACATGGCACAATCAAGGGCTCTTCAAAGACACGCGTCTACACGCGTCTGCAGACGCTTGGAAAACGCTTTTAAAAAAGATCCCAAAGGTCAAGATTAAAACACGTGTCAAAAGATGCCTTTCAAAACAATGCGTCTGCAAACGCTTGAAAACGCAGGGAGACACGAGACTAGAAATCAAATGCCTTAGTTAAAATCATGATTTAGGAAATGAATCAATGCACTTGACTAAGTAAAACTCATGAGACCTAAACCAAGATGAACAATCCTAAATGCAAAAATGATATGCATGAATATACCTTTCCGGATTGAGATTCGAAACACTTGGCATGATATCGGCTTGATCATGAAGCTTGAAATCTTGTGTGGAGCATCTAGACTCAAATCCTAAGCACTCTACCTCCCAACCCCAACAAGAGTGAAATACAGACTCCAATGGTTTTCCGACACACCCGGGAATCGCCAAAAAACCTAACATATAGCACGACGGGTGAAGGCGGTTGGTCCTCCCAACACACTTGTCCCCCGCCACTAGAGGGCACCTCAATTACAAGTTGGTTGCTGGCCCCATAAAGCCCAATAATCTAAACACACACACACAACCCCCCCTCCCCGGACTCGAACCCGTAACGTCGCTCTGATATCACTTGTTGGATCAGGTGCTAATCAACTCTCCTAAAATTAATTGTTTTTAGGTTCACGCAACTTAATCTTAAAGCGCACTGCGAAATTTTGCACTTAGCAGCATGCAAACATGAGGCGCTTCGCAATGCTATACCCACATAGAATCGACGGGTGAAGACGATTAGTTCTCCCCATAAGGAGAGCCTCAAGTACAGGTTGGTTACTGGCAGAAATTTTTTTGTTCACCCACACTAAAAGAGGGTGAACAAAACCCTCACACTGCTTAGTTGAAATGGTGTGGGACCCACGGAATCTATATACTTTTAGTAACCATGATATCACTTTGTGGTGGGATCCATACATTTTTAATGGATCCAACACTATTTCAACCAATAATAATAAGGGGTTTGTTCACCGTCTTTTGGTGAAGGTGAACTAATTTTTTTCGCTAGTGGCCCTCTGAAACAATAACCAAAAAAAAAAATACTGGGACGTGGACTTCTAAAATGTACGCATGAGGTGACGTCATGTTAGTAATAAGCCATTAGCCAGCCCCACTTGCAAACAAAAGACTCGTTCCATTCCATGGAACCAACCCATCCCATCCATTCCAAACTTTTGATATTTAATGAGTGCATGAACCACTTCTAGGCTTCTAGATCCACAGCACAGCACAGCACAGTCACTTACTAAAATTTTCTTGCGTTCACAAACCACCGTCCTTTGCCCTATTGTCCCTACCCTTTGAACAAATATCTTTCTTTATTTTGACCTTTGAAAATTTTGACTCTCTCTCTCCCCCACAAAACGTCAACCCTCCCAAACACTCCCATAACCACAAACCATAAACCCACCTCTCCCTCTGACTTTCCCCCTTCCTCAACCTATATAAACCCTTCTTCCCATTTCCATCCTTCAAAAAAAGTTACCATTTTCAACAAGTTTTCGCATATATATAAATATACTTATATACATAGACATTCTGTTCAAATGAGTAGCTCAGATGATGGTGGAAGCACAAGTAACTGCAGCACGCCGGATTCGCAGAAGAAGTACCGGGGAGTGCGGCGTCGTAAGTGGGGGAAATGGGTGTCGGAAATCCGGGTGCCCGGAACCCAAGACAGGCTCTGGCTCGGCTCGTACTCGACTCCCGAGGCGGCCGCTGTGGCGCACGACATCGCGTCGTACTGCCTCCAAGGCCCGTCCTCGCTGGAGAAGCTCAACTTCCCGTTAACGTTGCCAGCGGGAGTGCGGACGGGGATGTCGCCGACATCCGTGCAGAAAGCTGCCTCGGACGCCGGGATGGCTGTTGATGCGCAGTTTGCGATGAAGCAATCGTCTGTTGAATCAACAGACGGTTGCGGTAGTGCGAAGGTGAGTGGAGAGAAGGTTTTTGGTGGTTTTGAAAATGAAAGGTGGCGACATGATCAAAATGGGAGTTTTGGGAATTGGGAGGGAAGTGAACTGAGAGAAGGGGAGAGATTGAATATTTCAGTTGAGGATTACCTCTGAGTGGATGTTTTGGAAGCCAATATTTTGGTCTTTGGGAAACACATACATGCAGTCCGTATATACCCAGGCATGAAAGTTACTAGAATTTTTGTTTAGGGAGGACGGACTATATATCTGAAGGATAGGTAGGGATATATATATAAATATTTTCAGTGTAATAATAGGATCAAATTGTAGCAGGGACGAGAGTACCTATTTGCCCTCCTCCTCCCTCCATCCTTGTATACACTTATGATGTTGTAGGGGTCGAGTACGTATCCTCGGACTATTTCAATACAGACATAATGAAATATTGTATACACCTACATTGTGCTATTGTAGGGGTCGAGTACCCGAAAAAAAAATGGGTTCCTAATGGGTACCACGTGGTCCTACGTGGTACCTAATCAACATTGCATCCGGGCCGACTATTTCTATACAGACAGAACAAAATATTGTATACGCCTACATTGTGATGTTGTAGGGGTCGAGTACCCTCACACTATTTCAATTTCGTAACTGTTTCATTCCCCAAAAAAGAAGAAGATAGGTTGTATACTCAGAAGGCACAATGAAGGGAAGAAATATTGGGCACTAAAACCGTTATGTTTGGTTCGACGTAGTCGTTTTAGACCTTGAAATTCAATATTGATGCAATATCAAAATTTCTAATGGTTTTGTATGGTATGGAAAAAGAAAAATAAAAAACTCCCTAAGTCCAACTGCAATAGTTAAAGGGTAAGAAAAATAAAGCTCTAAAATGAATGGAAGGGTGTTATTTATGTTTTACTTCTTCATGGAATTAATCATGAAGTTGTTAGATTACTTGATATACATTATAATCTTCGTAAATCAAACATATCAAAATTAATAAAGAACGCGAATAATATTCACGGATTCGGTTTGGTATAATTTTCCCATCACTGTGACATTTATGTGTGACATTTATGTAAGCAATGAATTGATTGCCTTCAATACGCAAGTACATTTGGTAAATGACTCCATGTCCCCCAATTTTAATTGGGAGAAAATAGGGGGTATGTACTTAACTCATAAAAGCAAGTCCAAGTCATTGTTTAGCTAGTTCCATAATTGGCCTTTTTCAGAGCATCTCCAACTCATGGGTTTTCCTTTAAAATGAAGAACAGAAGTGACATATCAAAGGGAAATTTTGTAATTTATGTCCTCTCTTGCTCAAAAGGTTGTGCTTTTGGAGGGACTCATCCTCCTTTTTGGAGAATCGGTTCTTCAAATTTTGTTTTGGTTCTTCAAATTTGAAGAACCAAAATAAATTTGAAGAATTGATGTAACAAAAAGGAGGATGGGTCCCTCTAAACAGTACAACTTTTTGAGGAAAAGTGGGTATAAATTATAAAATCTCCCCTTGCTATGTCACTTCCGTTCTTCATTTTGAAGATTTGAAGATTGGTAGGAGATGCTATGATCAGAGCAAAATCTCAATCTAAGTTCACTCGTTGACCTTTGCTGATGCAAAAAAATTAATGGTAATGTCAGCTTTGGTGCCAAACGCATTGTCATTTCTCCATATCATCCAAGCCAGTCATTTGATCATTTGTATTGAGAAATAAGATGAATTTAATCCAGTCTGATTAAAACTGTGCAGGAGTATTTTGTTACTACTTTTAACACTGTATAACTAGCGAAAAAATAACTTTAACGATGCTAATTTTAGCACTTGCGGACGGACTTGCTCGAACTTTCCCACTGTTTTTAGTTTGCGCAACTTGGGATTATGGCAACACAATGCTACGCACACAACTTTAAAATACAATTGTGTCTGTAATACAACTGTGTCTAAAACCGTCCAATGTACATGGATTCAGATGCATAGAATGGGCTTGGACAAAATTGTATCCGGAGTTACTGTGTTTTAAAATTATGTTCGTAGACTTTCCGTTATGACCATTATTGGTCTGAAGTATTTCTCCAAATCCGGTCAGTAATTTTCTGCTGGCGAGATAGGAAACTATGTACCTAGAAAAGAGCACGTGACTAAGTTGGACTTAGACCGGGTCACATAACCTTTGATGCTCAGCAAAAGTCCAGAATATCATATTACCCATGTGGATTTAGCTGGCAGTTTGAAAATCAGTCGTGTTTTGACTAAGTCATCTTGATTCGTGTCAGAATCTCCATCTGCATTAAAGGAGTCATAGACTTTGCTCCTTTTATTTCAAAACTTGGTGGTAATTTGTGTGCTCTAGCCATTTCCATCAATTGGCACCCAAAAAATGCTATTTGTTGGAAAATATATTTATTTTTTGTGATAAAACCGAAAATACGAATGCAATAAAATTAGAACGCAAAACCTGGAAATTGATGAAATGAAATGATGATCAAGGCGAGTGTTTAACACTCTGTACTTAAGACAGATTCGCCCCCACTACGATGCTTACGGTTTGCATGAACTTCTATCTCCCAGCACTACTTGATCTTCACCGAACAGAAGTAGCACTCCAATCTATTCGGTAGGCGAACCAAACTAGTGTTTGTACTCTCTCCAATGAAAAGACTCCGACTCAATGAAAGTGTAGGAAAAATCAACTAACTAAAATGAATGAATGATGCCATATATATAGGCTGGTGACTCTACGAAAAGTTACCAGAGAGAAGACATATCTGTTCACGAAAGGACGTATCCGTCCACAGCGAACATGTGCCAATGAAAAGATGAAACTCTAAATCAAATCAATTTTCATTCAAACCAAATTAAAATATTATATACTAATAATATTTTTCCAACACTATTTTTGTCAAATTTAGGCACTGCAGCTCCAGTGATTGGCATGTAATATCATGACTAACTTATGTACGCCATCACAAATATTTTCACTATATCACCGGAAGTTTCATACTCTTAAGTCGCAATCCCAAGATTGATGGGGGCGTAGTGTTTGGTGATTCAATGTAGTGATCTTCGTGGTGAACCTTAAAGTTTGGTAGTGCAGTGTAAAGATTGGTGATGGAGTGTCGATGTCGAGCATGAACTTTAAAGTTCAAAGTTTAGTGGTGCAGTGTAAAGGTGTGATGTAGTGTAAATGTTGGGCATGAACTTTAAAATTTTGTAATGCATTGAAGATATTTTGTAATGCATTGAAGAGATTGGTGATGGAATGTAATGCTTTGTGATGTGGCAAGGATGGCTTTGTTCTAAACAAACCATTTTAGAACCAATTTTGGCTTCCCATCAAATATCAAGTTGTATTTCCTGGTTCCAAATTATAGGTATAGAACCACAGTGGCGGAGGCACCGTGGCTGTGCCCACACTGCACTTTCCAATAATTTCAATTCTACCCTTAAATAATAAAAAATTTGTATCCCAAATATTTATATATTTTCCCTTTATATCACTTATGTCCCCCATAATTCTTCTAAATTATTTATTTTACATAAAGACCCGTTATCTATATATACTTTGTAGCAAATTTTACGTTTTAAGTTCAATTCCTTTATATTGTTGTCGTTTACTATATGTAAAAGGTTCTTAAAAACATGTGTTTAATGGTGCCCCTACTGAGCTAAATTTTTGGCTGTACACACTACCGTTGGAAATGAAAGCAATATTAGAGAGAGGAACGCTCTTTAAACGCCAACCAGATTTGGCTACCATTGGACTTGCTCGAAAAACGTTGTTTTTGGAGACTGTAATTAAGACGGAAGGATTGAGTTTCTTTCCTCTGACTCATTCAAAATGACAACTCCCAAATCTTTGCTTCAGACATCAGAGAGGCCGACCAAACGTTTATTCACTCTTCAACACACAATAGAAATCAATCCATTTGAAATATTTTCCACAAACATCTGAAAACACCATTTAAAAACACAAACACAACAAAAACATGTATGAGAAGCAAACTCAAACTCAAGTGATACTTGCAGTCACACTTCTATTCCATTCTCTGCATCTGCAGCTGCTGCTGCTGCTGCTGAAGAGGGGTTTGAGAGAAGGCAAAAGGACTCGCGAGAGGCTTCCGAGGAGGAGAACCCTCCAGAAGAGGCCTTCCTGTCCCTACGAGCGATGTTCTTCTTGCCCCATTGTTGGACAAAAGCATGCGAAATGTCCAATTTAGGATATTTGGCGCAAATACCCTGTAAAGGAGGAATACGTCGTACCAACTTGGGTACTTCACATAAGCATCTCCTCGGCAAGCACCGGATACAATCTTCCTCGCAAACTCCTCCACTTTTCCGCCGGCGGCATGTACCTTCACCCAAAACGGATTGGTTAATTTTGCAAGTCGAACTCAATGATTTCATAGTAGGAACAACATAATTCCACAAGGCTGTATTTCGATTAATGCTTTGTGGAGGAAAAAGAAAGAGAAGGTGGATACATAAGAAAAGAGTTGGATACGTTTGAAAATGTTTTCCCATCCCTTTCATTTGCTGCCAAAAATCCCTCTACGACTCCAACAACCAAATACAACCCAAGGTCCTTAACGCATGATAATGCAAACACGGAGCACATCCCTTGTTGATCGTATAAGATACTTTAATCACGTAACTGCAATTTCAAGATAGGAATAAAACACTGACAAAGAATGTCTTCTTCCATTCGTAGTCATTATCTCTCAGAAATCCCTCTACAGATCCATCTTGAAAACTCAACTAGGATCATTACCCACATTATAATACAAATGAGAAACATGTCACTGGTTGATCGTAAAAAAGACTTAAATCACACGGGTGCAAGTTTTAGAGTGGAATGAAATGCTCAAGGTATCATTCAGACCTTGTTATCAAATGTGAGTAAAACCCATTAATTTCACGAGATAATGTTTACCAAGACAGCACAAATAGTATGTGACAACGAAGAAGCACAAGCTATATATGACAAGCAACTTACTCATCATCAAAAAAAAAACAAAAGACAAGCAACTTACTTCTCTTTCTTCCTTCCACTGCATCTCTGCACCTTCTTCTACCATTAATTTGCCCCTCATCATTTCGGTCCCCATCCAACCATGAGTTGCAAGTGTTATTCCAACATCATCCCTAATTTCAAACCTCAGGGTCTCATAAAAGTTTATTAGAGCTGCCTTCGCTGCCTAGTTGAGCAAATCAAGCATAGAACAAACACTAAGTAGTTTCTTTGCGGGTGAAAAAAACCAGGAAAATTTTCTCGAATGAGCTTCTGACAACCATGTGGAAGAAAATATAAAATAAATTCAAATTGAATTGACTAAGGTCCATTGAATCCCAGGTTCACCTCTAAAGTAAACCTACATCAAAAACAGCAGAAAGAAAGAGAACAGGGCCTTAGTGGTTTGCTGGAATCAATCTTCTATGACTGAAATTTTTATGCCGTTAGGAAGAATGGAATGACCAACTTTTCTTGATGTATTCACTACATTTGAGGGACTCGTACATTATATAACTACAAGTAGGGTTTCCAGCAAATTTCCCACACTATCTATCTCCTTCATAATTTTTCATCTCCAAAGTGGCCAAGTGGGTTGAAATTTTCAAAACACATATATATGCATGCTTAGTAGGAGCCTCCATGACTAATTTCATAATTTAAGTGACAATCATTTCTCGTAAAACTGAAAATAATGTGCAGATCCAAAATTAATTCAGTTAGTTCCATAATCATCATGTCGCCTTGAGCTTCTAATTAGACTTTGCTCAAGCTATGTTAGAAGGCTGAAAACAGTCCCCTTATCAGTTCTACCATCAATATATTTTTGACACCCAATTTTTTACAGGCTCAAAAAACAGCTTTTTCATTTCTTTTTATGCCATCCAGGAAAGAGTAGTTGCCATGACTGAAATCATTCTGCAAGATAGAATACTTCCTTCCAAATCTACAAACAACAAAAAAATTGATTCATCTTTAAATGGGGTATTCAAACACCACGTACTATATTGTTCACATTTACTCACCGAGTATATGCTCATTCTTGGCAAGGGTAACCAGCTCTCCACCGATGCGTTAACTACGATCCGGCCATTGTATTGCATTAGGTAAGGAAGAGCAACATAGGTAGGATAAACATTTCCCCAAAAGTTTATGTCCTGGAAGTGCAGGAAAATAATCAAAACAACTCATTAATCAAACTAACATAAAGGTGCTTATTATTTTAACTTAATTGAGTTTGCTACTTTATGCCATTACCATCAAAATGGGAAACACAGATGTATCAGCAACTTCCTCTAAGTAGAATGTATGCCCCAAACTTGCTGTGTTTACTAGATGATCCACTGCACAGTTTCCAAGTAAAAATAATACTCCACCAGAACAACAACAACAACAACAACAACAAGAAGAAGGAAATGGAAAGGGAAGAACAGAAGCTAAAAAGGAGTGAGTATTGATTTAATCCATTTGGTTGGAGAAGATGCTCCATTGGTAATGGTAACTTTGAGTGATGGAATACATGGCTTTAAGATCGCATCTTGGACTTCTGGACAGATTTATCGGGACATTGGATAGAGAGGAAGAGGGATAGAAAAAGATGCAGTGACATTAAGAAGGTTAACTCGTTAGTGTCCCTGTCATTTTTTATTTACTTTTGGTAGATTCTGCACAAATACATGGCTGTACCCAACCTAAGTGCGCTCAATTCACTAAAAAGAGGCATATGTTCCATGATATGAGCATTGCAATTGATCATAAACAATTTCAAGCAATTTGCCCCCCATAATTTTCGTTGAACGTGCATTGGTAATAAAAAAAAGCCGATACATACACATCCATGTATTTGTTCTAGATACGTCTATCCGTAAGAAATGATAAGGGCCAACATCAAGACTTACCACGCCCATAGAAGCTGATAGTCTCGTTGACGAATCTCCTGCAATCATCTTCTTTGACAACATCTGCAGCCATTATCATGACATGCTTTGCACCCAGACGTCTTGCATTCTCACCAATCCCCCGTAGCCTAGTCTCTCTCCGAGCAACCAATACAAGATTGACATTCCTCTTCGCATATTCATATGCTATTTGCTATTAGAGGGGGAAAAAAACCATTTTTAGAACATGATCAGCAAAATTACAGAAAAATTGCACCTTTCAAGTGATGCAACTAAGATGAGTGATGATAGCATATGTCTATATGCAAGGACACGCATAACAATTCGATTGAGGGGTGAAGAATTAAGAACCAATGACCGTTGGGTTGTGAAGCTTAATTCGATTTGGTTTGCCATTTCAATGACTATTAATTCTGTTTGGTTTGACATTTCACTGACTATTAATTTATTGCGCTCACTATGAAGGAGTTGGATACATAGTGGACACTGGTGGATGTACGCAATTGGGGACCATGTAAATCTTTGTATCGTGCGGTTGTGTGCGTATTTGATTTGAGTCGAATCCACTACAAAGACAAGCTCAAGAAGTGAGGAATTATAGATGATAATTCTGATAGTTATGTAACCAAGCTGCTAATACTCTCCCCCCATCTATTTTTGATGGATATTCATATAATTCTAGTCACTAGAGATATCAAGCTTTCCATTTCTCACCTTATCTATATACTCTTCCGTTCATCCCTAGCAGGCTGGCAGCAGGAAGTTGTTTTTGTTTTTGGTAAATTAAGTTCCAAACACCTTTGAACTCGTTTGCTCTATTAATGTGCCTAATAAGAAGTCGTTCCAGTTTTCATTCACTTATTGGCTGATTGGGCTTTTTGTTGATCTATGTGTGAGAATGATATGTTCTCGTAAAGCGTGAAAAGCCAAATAAGCCAATAAATCAATAAGTCACTTAGTGGAACAACAAGATGATTTAATTACAACCCCAAGGGGTTGCCTTAAAACTTAGGGTTTACTCCGACCAAGGTCTCAGATTCGATTCCTCTCGCCAGCACTCTCTTGGACCACTGGATAGTGGTTACCTCCAGGCCCTGAATTATTCAATTATTCAATGTGTGTGCAAGCTGGCCCGGATATGCGGTTGTAAAAAAAGGAAAAAACAAGTTACTCCGTAATTTAATTACAATACGCATGTTAGAAAGCCTATTAATTTGGGAAACCTTGTTGTTAGTGATGGGGCATAAACAGGGAAATCGATCCCACCAGCCGCAACTTTAGAGTCAAAATCCAATCTATCCGATCTTGATCTTCATCTTGAGAGGGCTAATGAATTGTTGAGAGCATTAAAACAAAGAGGAAAAAAAAAAAGAATAGAAAAGAGTTACCTCCCCAATGCCAGAAGAAGCTCCAGTGATGATAACCACTTTATCTTCCATATCTTCACTGAACAAAGAGCCGTAAACCCACTCACAAACACTGATGAAAGACAAGGCCGGCCATGCAAAGGCCAGCATCACCATGCTTGCCGGTGGTACCACCCAATTCAGCACAGAGTTTATCAAATCCATTACAGCAGAAAAAGATTGAACCTTCAAACTCACAATCACAAGCCAGACAGAGACAAGAAGAGATGCTGGGGGTTTGTAGTTTGTTTTTGTGATTAAAGAAGAAGAAAAGGAGATAAGAAGAAGAAGAAGAGGGTGGAAATGGGTTGGCAATTAAGTGTTGAACACACGTGTTGAGGGTTGCAGGCTGGTGTGGTGACGAATGGAGGACTGCTTTGGAGGTTCTGCATGCAAAAGAAAAAACTGATGCCAATCCAACCCCACACCCCAGTTTGGCATTTTTCTACGCAAGGATGCTACAGGTACAGGTACAATAAAAATAGACAATAAAGTGGATAATACGGATATTGACTGTTCGTTTCAGTAATTAATGGCACGGATCAAAGAGAATTTCAAATCCGGATCGTTGAAAAATACTTTTGGACGGTGAGAGAGGGGAAAGAAATTTAGGCCATCCAAAACACTTTTGGACGGCCGAGATGCACGATCGGTAACCACGTGGCCATACCGGATCGGCACCCAAGTTTTTCTCCATTAAGTGAGTGCGAGAACGGTGCAAAAGCAAAAGATGGAAAGCCACGTAAAGCCGATCGTAAAGATATTTTGAAGAATTATGTGACTTAGGCAGGGACTAAGACAGGTAGTAATAATTTCGGTGATATATATCACCAGTACACTAGCAGAGCTCATTACATCCAACGAAAAAGGGCCCGTAAAAATCAAATTTTTACTGGAGTAAAATGTTTTTGTTTGATAGAGCAACAGAAATAGTACAAGAAAATTTGAGGAAGGTTAATTAGTCACACTCGAAACTATCCTAATGCATTTTTTCACTATTATTGTAGCAATATGGTTAATGAAATTTTCTTTGCCCATTAAAAAAACAAATTTCAGGAAGTGTAAAATTTACAGAAATTATCAGGGCTGGGATCAATTACCTGAGATCTGTAACAGGTTCCCCCTCGAATTGGAAAAATTATCCTTATGCGTCATTTTTCCCCGGCCAACACCCAATTAACTCGGCAAAAGTATACTTCCCCAACTAAATTTATTTGGTAGGGTATAAAGACCATTATTGGCCGACCAAAATTTGTTTGCTTGGTAATGGTATAGACATTGGCAAGAAAATCTATTTAGTCAGGATTTTTAGTCGGCAATGGTGTAATTTCTTGGAATGTTATACATACGTAAATGTGCGTAGACCCGCATACAAAAAGCGGGAGGAGGAGTATTGCACCAGGAGCGCAGAATAACCCTTTTTCAAATTGACACCTGATTTTGTATTCCAAAAATCGAATCTTTCGAACCCTAACCTTAATTAATAATTACCTAGGGCTTCACCTTGACTGCACTATAAAATTCACAGAGCAGCCCGATGGAGAATGTGATTTGGAGAGAGAGAGAGAGAGAAGTTGTTCTGTTGTCAATGAAGCGCCTCAGTGATTCGACTCATCCCAGCTTATAAGGTCAATTTCGAAATTCAATCGGATCATAGAAATGGCCAACAGCAGAGGCGGAGCTATGTAGGGGCCACGCCCTTCCATTTTCCCATTTTGAAGTATATTTTTCATAAGTAATTAACAAGTAAGAACAATTTTCATTTTGAAAATACTAAATTAATAATACTGCGATTGTCGAATGATATAATAAAAACAATAGTCGAAACTAATTTTTAAATTTATCAAAATTGGCCAATAAAACTCGAATGAATAGATTTAGTCTTGACAAAAAATTACAAAACCAAGATTTCTTTCATAATTCTGCCCCCTTCAGTTTTGATTCCTAGCTCCGCCACTGGTCAACTCTTAAATTTCTTGGACGGTAAGCTAGTAGCTTCTTGATGGATTAGCTTTTGTATTAGATTAATCAAGCTTTAATGGCCCTTAAGTAAACGAGGCAGGGATAAAGTCTAACACTCTCGTCATGTACAGTCCAGTAGCACGTGGAGATATGGTTAAGGTATGGATTGATCAAGTACCCAGACTACGTGAAATGAGACCCTTTAGACCTAGCTTCCATGATGTTAGATTTTTTGAAGGATAACAACTTTAAAACTAATTTGTGTAGTCTCTCTAAAGTTTAACACTCATCATTTATTGAGTATAAACAGAGATGAATGTAAAAATTGAGAGATAATCTTACGAGAAGGGAGAAGGGAGGGAAACAAAGAACGGTGGAGTTACGGGTTCGTCTGCCGGGGCAGGATGTGGTGGAAGACAGAGAAGAGGTGATTTGCTAAGATCTAAGGGAAGAATAAAGGCCCGAGATTTCACCAAGTTTTGATAGCTTAGGTTTCTGGGTTAGACAGAGAAAAGGTGATTTGCTAAAATAGAGATGGGTTTGAAAATGGGGCTCAACTTGCTCCTCCTATTAATGGCAATGGTGGCCAACGTTCTCTCTTTACTATCTCTCCTGCTTCTCCTTCCTCCAATCCCATCCCTCCAACCCCCACTCCTCCAGTCCCAGACCACCTCATCCAGCAATTCTATACCATAAAGGCCACCATTAACCACATCACGCTCCTCCATACCACCACCATAACAAAAACCACCAAACCAACAATCATTCCCTTCGACCTTCTAATCTACAGTCTACACCCACATTGCCTCCGCCTGCTGCAACCCCACCAATAGCCTCATCAAAACCTTAATCCTCCACGACTGTCACCCCCTCTCCCTCCGCCGGTGTTTCTCTCACTCCTCCACCCCCTTCTCTCTCCTCACACCCATTTTCTCCCCTACGTAACACTTGATACTCCAATTCAGGATTCGACTTGAAATCCAAAAGGGAGAAATTCCTCACCTGCGAGACAGATCTGGACCTTTCCATTTGCCAACTAGTTCAACTCTCAAGATCGTCGAAAAATCTCATATTTGGCACTAGAACAAGTGGCGGCTCAATTATATTATCAATTGGACTGGCTAAAGCCTCGGGCGCCTAAATAGCTTTTAAGCGAAAATTGCCAAATTCGGCAATTTATTGACGAGCCCATAATCGGCCCAAACTTGACGGGCTGAAGCAGAATCGCATTGCGGTCAAGACTCACGATCCTAAAGTCGTGACTGGTGGTGGATTTTGGTCTAATTCCTTTGTTTAAGTCTTCAATTTAGTATTTTTACTATATCAAGAAATCATTAGATACGAAGTACTCTTAGTGTGTAATTTCGTTTAAGTTGATTCCAATTAGGGAAGTCTTGTTTTTCTTTTTAGTTTTCAATTTTAGTAGTTTTGTATTTCCTGGGATATTTTATTTTTTAGTAGTGTTTGTTAGGATTTCCTTATAAAAGGGCATGTAATCTCTTTATTTCAATAGCTTTTATTCAATCAATACAACTTTGAAATTTTCTCTCTTTCTCTTGTGGATTCAAGAACAACTCGTGGATTCAAGTCCTATCTTCATTTGGAATAATATGTTAACTATTCTCTCGTGAATTCCGCTGCGTCAGACACACATGCACGTTCCTGTCCAAATGAAGCTCCAATTGAATGCGACGGTGATCACCAGGACGATGAATTTTGGGGCAGCGTATAACGAGGTGGCAGACACGAGAGGGTTGGTGCCACTGCACAACGATGAATGTCCTTATTTTATTTTCTTGTTTGATTTCTTTGACAGAAATTGGGTGTGGGTGAAATGCCGAGAATGCCTCTCATTTTAACGGATGGAGCTAACGAAGTTAGTCTTGAGGACTTGATTGGTACAAAATTGAAATATTGGAGACTGAATGTCAGCAATTTATATATTGAGGACGAAATTGAGACGCGGTTAATACTTTGGGAACCAAAAATGTTAATAAGGAACATATCTAATAGTAAAACTTAGGCCCTATTTAAGTGGAAGTCCAAAATAGGCCTTGAAAATGGTGGTAAAGATATACTTTTCAAAGTTTGTCGGTTATATTTTTACTGAGCAATAGTATATTTGGCCTAACTTATTTAAAGAATCAAAACTCTAACTTTTGTGAAGGATGTTTTACCAAAAGAAATAAGAAAGCTAAGGGAAGTGTTCAATTATCTGAAACTAATGGCCGCAGAGCCGGTCCTGAGTTAAAGCGAGCGTTGCAGCCGATTTACGTCCCCAAAAAATTAGAATTTCTAGGGCCCCATATTTTAGTACCCCTAAGTATCTTTTGTAATAAAAAAATATGTACATCATTTTAGGGTTATTTATTATTGATGAATAATAGTATTTGTTTTTGGAAGTGTAATTTATCTGCTTACATTTTACTCATTAAGATTTTGAAAAATGCCTCTTTTTGATTTTCGCTTTAAGCCTCCAAAAAATTAGGGTCGGCTCTGCTAATGGGTGATTGAATGCGTGGGTTGCTTGTAAATTACAATTGACTATACTATTGTCTTTGGTGAAAGAATTTTTTAGAAGTTAAAGTTGATCAAATCATAATTGCTGCGAAAAATGCGAGAAGAGTGATGTTTAAATAGTGCATTCGAAATAATAGAATAACTATCGAATGTTTTATAATTATGGTCATGAATACTTGTATTATTTTCTTAAATTAACTACTTGTAGTACTTTTTAAAGCATTTTTTTTATCTTTAGTCCCTATTTATATAAATTCGCACCGGGCCCAAAAAACGCAAAGCCGGCCCTGTGGACGGGATTGTCATCCCGATAAAAACTTGCATGCCGAATGAGTACCGCCACTTGGTATCCGTCGGAGCGTCCGAGCCGTCCAAACGTGTTTTGGACGGCCCAGATTGAAGGGTGAAATTTTTGTAAATTTTAAGTACGAATTTACTCCAACAAATCTGGACCGTCCAAAACACATTTGGAATGCTCGGATATTTCGACGGGTACCACGCGGTGCGGCGGCCGCGGCTGTACCCTCCCGGCACCCAAAATTTTCTCCCTAAATAGACATTGAAACGGGCACTTGGGAGTTGGGACAGTGGATCCCAGCTCTACGGGAAGAACTCAAACTGTTTGTTTCAATTCGACGCAGCAATTTGCAACCAACACCACCTGTCATTGTCAATACCATGCTTCAAATCCTCTGGCCATGCTCATTTCTAGGACTTCCCAAGTCACTGCTCGCTCTCTCTTTCTCTCTCTCTCACACACACACAACCCAAATGAATGAAAAATCTAATTTACTCTTTTCTCCAATTTTTTTTGCTATTTCCGTCTCTCCCCTTCAATTTCTGGTTTTTTTCCTCACCCCATTTTCCATTCTCAAAAAAATCAAAACGATTACATTTTAGCTGTTAATAGACATAATACCCAACTTTTGTTTTTTCGGTTTTCGGAACCCAGAATCTCCACCTTAGGTATTATCCTTGACCAGAAATCCTGCATCAATCGAAAAGCATAGGTATATGCACATATTTGTTCTGTACATCTTTATCAATGCTGGATTTCAGGTCTGGGTTTTGATTCTTTTTAATCTTCTTGAAAGAGGGTCTTTCTCCGGTTTCCTTTTTTCTCTGCGATTTTATCATATGTGTTGTGAAATACAATTTCAATTGCTCTCTCAGAAAAGCTTTACAATGCCATTTTGCTGTCCTTGATTGTAACAACAGATTTTGAATTCTGCCATTTTGGCCTCTTTCTCCCCTTTTCCTCTCAAAAATTGTTTCTTTACGTTATCCGTCTGGTGTTTTGAAGAACCGGGTATTCCCATTAGGCGAATTTCCGAGCTTTTGAGAGGGAATGTCATTGGAGTTCTTGGTTGTATGCTCATTGTTCGGAGAACCGGGTATTATCATTAGTCGGATTATAAGAGGAATTCGAGTTGTGGCTTGATTCTTATCATCATCGAATTGGCGCTGGATATGAATGTGGTTTTATTGAGAAATGGGCTGAATTGGAGAGTATCAAGGTTTTACATATCGTAAATTGTTAGGTGCCTTAAGCATTGGTAAAGGAATTGTAAAGGGTAATTGCAGTGCAAATTTGGAGGGCTTTACCTATTTGATAAAGATGGGCTGCATTTGCTCTAAAGGATCCAATGCAGATGATTATGTTGTCGATAAAGAGACTGAGAAAGAGCTAAATAAATCTTCGGTACAATCATTAGCTCCCTCAAAGAAAGAGGAGATTGTAGTTTATGATGAGTCTGTTCACACGATATCTAAGCCCGTGTTACAACCCAGTATGAGCTCTGGAAGGAGTTCTGTAAGGAGCTCTGTAAGGAGTAAACAAGATGACGAACAGAAGAAAACGAGAATCGTTGAAAGGCCAATAAGCGGCCACCATCAAAGACGAGCTACATTGGATGTTGTAGTCATGGAAGGACAAGTGGCAATGACTCGCATAATTAGCTTGCCACGTGGGGCTGAAGGAGAACAGATTGCTGCAGGGTGGCCATCTTGGCTAACTTCTGTTGCTGGAGAGGCCATCCAGGGGTGGGTTCCCCGAAGTGCAGATTCATTCGAGAAGTTAAGCAAAGTCAGTTTTTTACTTCCCTTAAATACTTGCTTGTTTCATGAAACTCTCGCTATCCCATTCCTTTTTCATTTGCCTACATGGATAGATTTGCTAGATTGTAATTTTGCTTGTTTTCTCACTTGATTGCGTTGTTTATTTACATGACGAGTTCATAACCAACTTGTGATAAGCGATATTTGGTCTAGAAGAGACGACCAACCAATACCAAAACTATTCTCTTTTTATGTCGAAAGAAATTGAAAGGGGTCGGTTTCATGTTGAGCTGTGGAGGTTTCCTGTTTACTGGGCATATTGCACCATTGGATTTATTTCCATTGCATTGTCCTTATGGTATGCATTTCCCTTTTCGAATTGACCTCCATGAAGTTTGGAAGTCATGCCTCATTTGTCTGTGTCCCATAGATGCACATGAACACTGTTTCACCTTAAAGCTCCATAATCTAAGTTCAAATAGCATAGAAGTACTGAAAGAACAGGTGTGCAAGGCATGAAATGACTCAGAAATATTGAGCTACATGATGTTATATGAGGAATGAAATTCGAAATGATAAATTATCGAGTTTCTTGAACAAAGTTGCCCTTGTAGCTAAATTCTGTGTTGAGGTACTCAAATGACAAATCTAAACGGATTTTAACATATAGGCATACAGGCATGCATACGTGGTATAGTGTATTGTGTATAGAGTATAGAGTAACGAATACAATGAAAACAGTAAATAGATGCCTATGTGTGACCTTTGAGACAATTTAACCTCGTCTAACAACTCAGGTTCTTGTAAACCTCTGGAGTCAGATTTGTATGCATGGAAAATTGGCAAGGCTAAAGTTCTTGATGGATGGTCTTTGACTTTCAAGATTTTATGTTTGTGCAGATCGGACAAGGAACTTATAGCAGTGTATATAAGGCCCGGGACCTAAAAACCGGCAAAATTGTCGCAATGAAGAAAGTGAGATTTGTAAATATGGATCCAGAGAGCGTTCGTTTTATGGCTAGGGAAATCCATGTCTTGCGGAAACTGGACCACCCAAATGTAATGAAGCTTGAGGGTCTAGTCACTTCAAGGGTGTCAGGAAGCTTGTACCTTGTATTTGAATACATGGATCACGATCTTGCCGGGCTTGCAGCATCCCCTAAGATAAAGTTCACTGAACCACAGGTAATTCTTCTCATCTTTCCAAATTATGAGGTGCCTGTCATGACGCATTGGTTTGTACTATATATCTCCAGGGACCACATATGTTACATTTGGTTTAGGGTACTAATTAAATAGTCACTGCATACGCGTTCTATATCTAAAAAAGAGACACGATGATTAGCTTGATCGTCTTCTTTTATGTTGTGTGTTCTCCCTCTGGCCAAAAAAAAAAAATTGGTCCATTTTAGAGCCATTGCAATTTACATACTTGAACGCTCCAAAAGTTCCCATAGCTAACTAGTTGGACTTGTTGTTACTTCATTTCAAGAGAGAAGAAGGGGGGAAATACCATAGAATATTGTTCTTCGACTATTCCAAATCGTCAAAAAATTTGTGAAATCAAAAGTTGAAAAAACAGAAGACAAAATGGGATGGAGGGAGTATTTGATTATAACTACCTACTTAATTGCATTTCATGGGAACTCATATACGGAATACTGTGGTGGCTTGCAGATTAAATGCTACATGCAACAACTACTTCGTGGACTTGAACACTGCCATAGTCGTGGGGTCTTGCATCGAGACATCAAGGGTTCAAACCTGCTAATTGATAATAATGGAGTTCTCAAGATAGGAGACTTTGGTCTGGCAAACTTTTTTCAGCATGATCAAAAGCAGCCATTAACAAGTCGTGTAGTAACTCTATGGTATAGAGCTCCTGAGCTTTTGCTTGGTACAACCGAGTATGGAGTTGCCATTGATCTCTGGAGTGCCGGTTGCATTCTTGCAGAGTTATTTGCAGGGAAGCCAATCATGCCCGGAAGAACAGAGGTACTTTCCTTTGGAGTTGTTTGATTTCAATAATTGGTTCTTCTTGTGCATAACATTGAGGTTTTTCTTTTCATCTATCAGCTTATACTTTGAAGCTTTCTTAGGGCGTATATGGAACTTTTGGAAGGCAGAGAGAAAGGAAAAGAAAGTAATTGAGAGAGAAATTCTGTGATAAGTGCTTATTTTTCTTTGTTTGATTCTACAAATGGAAGTGATATGCATTGAGAG
Organism: Gaultheria prostrata; assembly: GCA_036023075.1. NCBI lineage: Eukaryota > Viridiplantae > Streptophyta > Magnoliopsida > Ericales > Ericaceae > Gaultheria > Gaultheria prostrata. The sequence goes on along the minus strand of JAXBDA010000359.1, from coordinate 12,144 downwards.
TAACAAAGGAAATGGGGAAACAATCTTTAAGGAAAAAAGGTGGAAGAATAGATTAGTTTCTAATTCTTTAAGGAAAAAAGGTGGAAGAATAGATTAGTTTCTAATTCTTTTCTGAACAACTCTTGATTGTCAACTTGGTTTTGGGTCATTTTCGGCATGATGCATGAATTTTACCTAAAATTCTTAGCGTTTTCTGTCTCATGTTCCTTAACTGGTTATACAGTTCTACGTCCTCCTACTAGCTTCATACCCAAATTTCAATTTTTTGGCACCTTATGTTTAATAATGAATTCACCATACCGTGTGCTATCCTTCTAAATGTTTTTCTGATTGGTTATGCTTCAAGGTTTTGGCAAACCGCGGTGTATTTAGTACTTAATTTGTTTCACAACTTTTTTGAGAATCTTTTCTCAGTGACAATTAATGCTGTCCAACAAGCTCTATCGGTCTGAAAATGTTAGTTTTTCAGTACACAAGTTTATTCATAATAGTTTCCTTCGAAACTATTCTCAGGTTGAGCAAATGCATAAAATTTTCAAGTTTTGTGGTTCACCGTCAGAGGAGTACTGGAGGAAATCAAAGTTACCACATGCTACTAGTTTTAAGCCTCAGCATCCTTACAGGCGCTGTGTTGCCGAGACATTCAAGGATTTCCCTTCTTCAGCTTTGTCTCTTATTGATGTCCTCCTTACAATTGAACCTGAGCAGCGGGGCACTGCTGCTTCTGCACTGGATAGTGAGGTAATTTTGAGAGAATGGTTTCCTAGAGTATTGAAAGTTGGCTTTTCACATGAAACATTGACATGCTACCAAGTTTAGTTACAAAATCAAAAAGTTAGTCCTTGTTTAAAATTTCACATGTTCTTGTCAGTAGTTATGCGGCTTATGCCAAGTCATTTTCTTCATGAGTTAGTTATTGGATTTGAATTTACTCTTCTTCTTTTTTGATGCACGGAGTAATTCTCAAATTCTGAGGTTGCAGCTCTGGTCAAAGTTCGAAAATATTCTGATGCACAATTATTTCTGCTTCCCCCATTGTATATCGCCTTTTTGCATCCGTTATGAAATTCATTAGGAGTCCACTCTCAGAAAATTTTGAATTCTCCTTTTCAGTTCTTCACGACAAAACCATTCCCTTGTGAGTCATCAAGTTTACCAAAGTATCCTCCAAGCAAGGAGTTTGACGTCAAGCTTCGAGAGGAGGAAGCAAGAAGGTACACTCTTCTCTGCATGTGTCATAATTCTAGTAAACACGTGTATCAACTCACATTGCGTTAGGGATGAGCTGTCTTATTAAGAGGCTCAATATTGAAGCATAACGTTTCCATTTATTTTTTCCCGGATATGCAATGACTTGGTAGGCTTTCAGCGATATGAGTCAAATGGTGTTAGTTGTGAATCTGCAAAAATTACTTGCAGAGCTGATAGCTTGATGCTAACACATAAATGCACCTGAATGATTATAATTTGGAATTACCCTTCTATTTGATTTCAAAAAAAGGGCTTTAGAGTCTTTGACACCCTAGTCGACTGCTTTTTATTTTTCCTCGACCTTTTTGTTGTCTGGGTCGGACGATAACAAGGTAAGATTACATGGAAATGGAAACAAAGAATTACAGCAGTCAGGCTTCTCATCCCTTTGCAGGGAATAAGTTACCTAGAAAGGAGGGAATTTCTCCAAAAAGAACCCTCCAAACTGATTACGAACCAAGCCGCTGATGAGCTTCACAATTCTGCCCACTCATCACAAACCTGAACAAACAAGCATTGAAAGAACCACTCAAGTGAAGAATATGACGAAAACTTACAGGCTTAGAACAATTTCACGAGCAACTATCTTATTAAGAGCTTGAAAATCACAGTCAATGACCACAGAAGACCGGCCCAACAAGATCCCCAAAAGATTCCCTCTAACTGCAAAGCCTCAGCTACAAGAGGGGAGCTACATTTGGAAATGAGTCAAGCCTTTGCTGCTAAAATTTTTACTAGTGCTGGTGGTAGCAACCACACCATAACCCCCCTTTTGAGTGTCTTTTCCGTAAGCTCCATCAAAAGTATCACGTACCTTTGAAGAGGCGAAACCAAGGTATTATCAGGAGGCAGCAATTGGATAGAAGCGCTGATAATCCTCAAAGTATATGGAAATTTTTTCGGTCATTTGCTCCTTTTCCTGCATTGTAATGGCATGTTATTTTCTCCAGGCATTAATATTTATTTAATAACTGCTGCAGGAGAAAAGCTGAGACTATTAAAGGACGTGGAGCTGAATCCACAAGAAGAGGTCAAAGAGAATCCAAAGGGGTTCCTACGCCAGAATTTGATACCCAGGGACAGGTCACTTTACAGGTATCTATTTCCGAATAGTTAATTAGGTTCTTTGATATTCCTTTATTTGCTTCCGAAAATTTCATGGCTAACTTGGAGACCACAGGGAGAGTCAAATCCTAAAAGTATCAGCGTAAAATATAATTCCCAAGAGGATGGTGGGTCTGGTTTTCCTATTGACCCGCCCAGAGGACTTGGAAAGAATGGTTTGTCCCATTCTACCTCTATGCTTCATCCCAGTGCAGTAGGATGGAAAAAAAAGGTAGAGGAAGGGCATCATCCAGGGGGAAGAATTGGCTCCTCGGGACGCGTGACAGATCTGAGGAATACATCTTACATGCCTCATGAGGCAGCAAGCTTCTACACCAATTGTTCTAAGAAGGATGAAGGGATGTCTGGGAAGGATTCTAGGGTATGCTGCTTCTATTTCATTTAAACAGATTTTTAATCATGTTGCATGCATATTCTGGGCTTTAACTATCTATCCTGTATTACCTGTAATAGTGTAATGTGAAGTTTAGTTATCCACCCTGTTCATGCATAAGCTTTCTCAATGTCTTGCATTGTTGGGACTAACACTGTTGCCTAAGAAGTGCAGACGCGCCCTCATAATCATCATCTTACTTTGAGTTTTATCTCTAACTTGGTAGAAATAATGTTTTGGTTTCTCTGTCAATGAAAAATTTCAGTCTCAATAGCTAGTTTTTTAGAAAAAAATGTCTGTCGTGCCATGCCCTTGTCCCGCGTCTGTACATTTACTTCTTAGCTGGTTAGTGGCCTTGTTTGTTTCTGAGAAAGGGCATTCAACTTTGTCTATGTTTTCTGCAGTTTTATGTTTGTTACTGCTTGAGAAAGAAGCAGAAAGTTTCTAATGCTGCTGCTTCTTTTCAGGTTTACATACCGAATAAAAGCAGGATCCACTGTTCTGGACCATTGATGCCCCCAGGTGGGAACATGGAAGACATGCTTAAGGAGCACGAAAGGCAAATTCAAGAGGCAGTTCGGAAAGCACGCCTTGACAGGGAAAGGACCAAGAGAAACTGCTATGATCAACAGAATTCCAGTAAACAGCGCAAAAATGGGAACGTTCGGTATCCCTAGTCCTTAGCTTCTGCCACCTTTTTAGGAAAGATATCCCATCAAATTTGGCCATTTCAGTCTCCAAACGAAATTGTTTTTTACCGGAAGCAGTCTTTGCCGGGAGTTGGGAGCAGTTGATATGGTTGAATCCAAGAGTGAGGCAGTCGTATCTGCACTACGGTACTAGGGTATGGCATTTCCGGCTTTGTGCCTGGCGACTCTGTGGGTTTGCTATAAGTTATTTTAAGGAGTGGTTCACCTTTGGAGGGCAGGAAATCTGCATTGTATGTAGCTGAAGGTTTCCTCTTTCTTATTCATTGCACATATATGATATAAGTCCAATTCTTCCTTGTCACAATTCCACTGAAACAATCTCAGTGTTTGTTTGTTTGGTGTCACTATTACTTTGATAGAGGACCTGTTAGCGTGTAAACAGTTAGGGCAATGGAATCGCGAATGTATATGGTAATTGATTGAACAAATAGCAGTTAACTAGAGATCGAGCAAAAGAGACTCCTGGAAGGAAACCGTGTCCGAGCCTGTTGCAAGCTGACCTTAATATTGAGTTTATATATTATAAGTGACACAATTTGCAATTTGCATTTCTCCGATGTTTGATTCACTCCATCGATGTTGAGAAGCAGGTTTCGTTTTAGGAACAGGTGGTATCTAGTAGATCAGATATCAGGTTTTCGTCAACTTTCCAAGCAGCATTGGGAAAAATAGACGATTCGGATTTCTTGGATCCATTTCATCTGACGATGTGGTTTGGCTGATCGTAAGAATGGATCATAGCATCTCCAACCCTAACCCAAACTCTGAACCAAATTCAAAATTTGAGTAAAAACCCCCCAAAACCCACCTCTAGTCCTATGATCAAACCCATATCAAATTTATTTTTACTCGAATCCTTACCCAAATCAAGGGGGAACCAAGCTTTGAACCAAATTTCCAACGGCTGGTTTTTAGTGGTAGGTGGTGGTTCTTGCTGGTGGTCGACAGTGGTGGCGCTGATTTTTGGGCAGTGTTGGTCGACGTTGGTGGTGGTAGTGATGGTCAACACTAGTGCTTAAATCCAGATCTAGGGTTTAAGAGAGAGAGAGAGACGGTGGTGGTGTTCAGTCACCGACGAGGCAGAGGGAAGAACCTAGTTAAATTTCCGGCTGAGGTGGGTTGACGACATCCTTCGTCGAAGGAGGAGAATCGAGAGAATCGAGTTGAAGACGGCACCTGGGAAGGGATACAAAATGTTTATGATTTTTTTTAAAGCAAATCAGAGGGAAAAAAGAAAAAGAAAATAGGTTTGTGATGCTCTCCAGCATCATACCAAATCAAGCTTTTACTCAATTTTTTGCTCAAATTTGAGGAAAAAATTGAGTCATGAGATACTCTCAGATCAATGTGTTGATTCAGTGTGAGCCATCTGAACTAGGTCTAGGAGAGAACTCCAGGCCGAATCTCTCAAGACCCCCTACAGACTCAATTTTGGGGTTACATCTCAAACCCAAAATATTGATCCAAATCGTTTATTTCATAGACATTTCAAAGAAGAACGTAAATATGGAGTTGAGCTGGTCGCCCAACTATACGGTAGCCGTCAGTTTCGCATCAGTTCATATCAAAGTACTATTGGTCAAGTTTTTTCTTGTTTAGGAAACGCAAGAAAATCATCAATGATCCAAACTAGCCAAAACGAAAACACTTTAAAACTATGTACATGTTTTCATCAAACTAAAAGAACAATTACATGAGAGATCTATAATTACCAAGTTTTCGTTAACAAAAACAGCAATTACCAGCTCAAATTTCGACCCATGATATGTACATTTAAATCCACATGTACCTCTCAAATTATTTCCAATTACCATGAAACAGCTACATATCTTGCTTTGGCTTACGGCTCAGTTCTGAATACTCACCTCCCATTAACTGCAAAATCTCTTCCCACAAACGCGCTGATGAAGAATCTGTCAACCCCCCAAGTACCAAATTTGTACTGCACGCAGCTATATGCCAATAACCCTTTGATTCTATTTCGTCTCTCAATTGATCAAACTGCCACCCCACATATCCCTGAAAGAACTTGACATCTTGAGGTTTAAGCACCCCCTTCTTCACCAAACCAGCAGCTTGATCCAAACTGTTTCGATTACCGAAATACAAACCGGGGACGACCTCCTCAAAACCAGGAAGTTGGGTTTTCTCCCTTGTTCTTAAAAGGAACGTACTTGTCTCGAGAACTCCACCGAAATGCAAAGAGCAATCAGCAAATGTTGTTCGAAGATTGAGGTTTGTGGGTTCCATGTGTTTAATCTTCCTGTGAAGTGGGCGGTTTATGATGATTCCGAATGGACCCTCTCGTGGGTTCCTGGTTCCGGAGCTGAGAAGAAGAACAACTGTTCTTTCAAATGAACGAATTCCGTCAAGCAATTCTGTGGCAATCAGAACACAGCCGTTCTCTGGTGATGAAATTGGATGGGCCCACGTCAGACCAAGTGGTTTGGACTTGAGATGAGCTCCGTCTTGGTTGTCAGAACCAGTGTTTGCAGTTTCAGCCTGGTGAAGTTCTCAAAAGAAATTTTTGCATTTAGTGAGCAAGCATGTTAAATATCATGACCAATATACACACAGAAAAATAGTGTGACACTCTGTCATAGGAAATTCGACTTTTCTCCAAAATAAGCCAAATTCAATTGTGAGACACTATAAATAAGCTAAAAACGTACATGTGGACTTTACCATATTAGAGAAAGACTACTGATAGATCAGACACGTTCAGAGTAAGACAGGAATATTTCAGGGTGCAATTATTAACAGGATCAACCAGATTGACCAACAACTGGCTATGATGGTATAATACACCCCATTAAACACAAGACATGAAATTGAATTTCAGCGACAAACATGTCAAAAAAAATTCATCCAACCGCCCAAGGTCGTGTTTCATGGTCCAACATCTCAAACAAAGGACAGAATTTCAATATTGCAATTGCTAGCCTTAACGAATCCCTCCACAAATTCAATATCAATAACTAGCATACTCCCATTGTTTACTTCAGCACTGCAGAACAGCGACATGAAGGACATTCAATAGTTTCTTCAAGGTCCCTATCCTGTATACTATTTATGCTTGTGATTTTTTGCTTATAGTAATAAAATAATAGTAATACATAATAGTAACAAAATAAATCTATCTTTCATTCTCGTGATTTTATACTTCTATTCTTTGAGCTAAACATAATAATAGTAATAAAATAAATCGACCGCAAAGAAATAATAGAACAAAACAATAAAGAAAACACTAATCGTACCTGCTCCTGGTGATAGAGAGATGCTCTAAATTCTCTCCAGTCCAAGGGTTTACGATTAGAAGTATGTGACATAGTGTCATTGGATTTGTTGCTATCTGACAAAGGTTCATCTCTTTTTGGGCCATCTCCTTCTGGAATCGAGTGTTCACCATCCCCTGCAATTTTGGAAACCCAATACATGGTAGACACTACTGGTATCATTTAAGAAGAAGTTAATAATGTCAAAGAATTCATGCAAACTAAGTTGAGGTTTATGACATTAGTGTTTTGCTAGACTATATCTCGCACAAATTTGAACACTTTCTGAGTTTGCATGAACCATCAATCAGTCAGTATGGAGACGGTAAAAGGTATATCTAACTAGGTGAAGATCACAATTTAAACATGGTGCACCAAGCTCGATTTCAGAAGTAAAAATTTGAATATATTTAGCATCTCAGCATATTTTTTAAGGCAATCACGCGTCTGCTGCCAAATTATATGGAAGTTTGGATAATTATAGTCAGCCCCCTTAAGTTTCTCAGTTTTGTGTCACTGAAAAACAAAGAGAAATCATAGAGAAGAGTCCACTATCCACGGAGTTCATAATCGTGCATGGAGTATTTTGTATACAAGAGCTAGGGCATGTTTCTGGGTGCATCCCCAGTCTAGGGTTGAAGTGTGAGGAATACTGGAGTCACCCTGTAAACTTTTCCTCCATAGCAGAATACTACTGCACGTAGGCTACAAGTCAAACGACGTAAATCATTTCTATTAGGTAATCAGGTGTTTGTCATGGTTTCTGTTTATTACGAATGACTTTGGTACCCATTAAAGCCCCAGGGGACTGGCTTGGTGGTCAAGGCTTAGGAATTAAGGGTTTGCTAATCTACCCAAAAAAATCTCAAATTCGGAACATCTCAGTTGCTATCAACTCCTTTGGGGCTAGTCCATACGGGAATTTGCCAGAATTTAATTCTATCCCGCTAGTGGACGGTGGGAATGGTTCCAAGATTAGTCTAAGTGCGTATAAGTTAGCCTTGACATCTAACTTATCAAACAAAAATCTTTTGGCAACCAATTAACCGCCTTGTCACGACTTTAATGTCACGCTATTTAACTCGTCCATTTGATTAGTTCGTAAGCACACGAATCATAGTCAATTTTAAGAGGGAGTGCAATTGTTTTCAGCCTAAGAAAAGCTTTTCATTCTCATCTCCTACCACAGTTTTCTCATCAACAAACTAACACAGCCTGAACTGTAACAAATCTACAAACATCAACGTGAACCAAGAGCATGAAATTGAAAATCACCAATCATATGTACCACGTATACCATACTCTATAGGCCCTGTTCAGTTACAGGTAAGTGAAAGGAAAGTACAGAAATGTTAAACTTTCCTGCATTAATTATTAATTTTTAACTTGTTCAATTAGTAGGAAAGTTGGAGAACTCATGTCTCTAACTTTGATTTGTTCGCAAGCTCGCGAATCATACTCAATTTAAAGAGGGAGGAGTGCAATTGTTTTCACACTAAGAAGCTTCATTCTTGTCTCCTGTGACAGTTTTCTCATCAGCAAACTAAGCCCTAACTGTTACAAATCTACAAAAAATCAACGTGAACCAAAAGCATGAAATTGAAGATCACCAATCAGATCCACCATGGATACCACACTCTACTGCCCCATTCAGTCACAGGTAAATTAAAGGAAAGTACGGAAATGTTGAACTTTCCTGGATTAATAATTAATTTTTAACTTGTTCAGCTAGTAGGGAATTTCGTGGGACCCGTGTCTCCAACTTTCCCACGATTAGGTTTACATCATGTTCCTTATAAGACAAAATAACACCAACACATATAAAACTAAACATGTTCCTTATATCAACTTAGATTGCAAAATCATTAACTTTTATCTAATCCTATCTACCAAAATCAGGCATCTGGAATTGTGCTTGATGCTCTTTCATGTCATTAAAAGCATCTATTATAGAGTCCATTTCAAACTCTCGACCAATATCTTGCTCCATATAAGTGATCAAGAAACTTGCTAAAAACTCATCCTCCATCTTGTTCCAGAGTCTTGTCTTCAAACATTTCCCAGCAGAAAATGCACATTCCGTTGTAGATTGAAAACGGGAAAAGTTAATACAAGCCGAATCAACCTACCGAAAAGATGATATATCGTGGACTTTCCTGTCTTCACCAACACTTGACTCAACTCACTCAGAAATCGTTGACATTTGAAACTCGGGATGCCTAGACCCGTCAAACTTATAGTTTTGCAATTGAAATTTCAAGTGATATATTTCTTGTTCAGTGAAATCCCTTAGATAATGCTTGCAGGTATCTTCAATCTTGAATGATCTTTAGCCATCGCGAGGATCTAAAGCTGTAACTATTAATTTTTCTTAACCAAAAATAAAAAAAAAAATAGAGGAGGGCGGGGCTATATATTTTAGGGGAGGCGACAGCCCCTACTAGCCCCCTCTGGGGAATCCTTGTCCACTGTAATTTTCTCGGAAACAGTTTTCCTGCACTAATTTCTTTCATGACCGGTGAACGGAGCCTACAAAACCAAAATATAATGGTATTAAGCGCAGAGAATAGAAGCATCATACCTGAAGAAGAAGAAGAAGAAGAGGAATTAGAACTGCCGTGATTCTTCTTTCCTGCAGCTCTCACAACCAACGACCGATATTTTGGAACGTCAACCGTAGTGACCCTGACCTCGAAAAAAGAACCCATCTTTCTCAAATTGAAGGAGATGGGCCGATCGGTAATCGAATTTCTGATGAGAAAGGGGAATTGGGGCGTGTTCTTGACATGTACAGCCCATAAATCCATGTGTAGTGGGCACTAGTTTCGCGGGAAATGGATTCCAGAGCTGAAAGTGAACTGGGAAATTTGGGTATGATTTTGTTTGCGAGCGTTATGAACGAGGAACGAGGAAGTGTGAAAAGGAGAGACTTTTGGGGAGAGAAATTGGGGGAAAATCGTGTGTGAGTGTATGTGTGTGTGTGTGAGAGAGAGAGAGAGAGTATATGCTAATATTCTAACCGAATTACTATATTATACGAGTAATTGAGTCATTGACTGGCGTCTTCTTGCATAGGGATGACAATTCCCCCAAACTCGATGGATACCCGTCCTATCCTGTCCCACTTATTTGGAGATGGATATTACTTAATTTTTTATCCAATAAAAGTGGGTATGGTAGAACTTAAAGAATCCCTGATTGAAAATGGGACGGGTATAATTTTGTGATACCCGCCTCCGAATACCCGTACCCGTCCCGTTTCCAATTGTATATATATGTGGGCTTATAGTAGTATATAAATGTATATATATGTGTGTAGATATGAGTATGCGTTTATGTATAATTTGTGTATATTGTTTCGAATTAAAACTATACTCCTATATGCTAAGTGTTAAAAAAAGTTTAATGATCGTACTTGTTAAAATTTTATATATCTTCGTAGGCTGTTATTTCTTTATAACTTTCTATTCAATTTTGTTTTAAATGGTTGTTTTTGCTATTGTAGGACACATAAATTAGATCTTATCATTTTTTTGTTCAACAAGTTTGGATATGGATTTACCCGAATATACCCGAACTCCAATGGGAGGCGGGTATGGTGGATTGTCTACTATCCCTTTTAGGTATGGAGGTGGGGATGAGGATGAAATTCCCAATAGGGGATTGGAGGTAGAATAGGGTTCCCCGATCCATACCCTACCCGTTGTCATCCCTACTCCTGCACTCAATTTTTGTTTTATGCGCTATTGCTTTGCACTGTGTTTGCACTTTCCTCCCAAAAAAAAAAGAGTCGGAGCGAACAACCAGCGTAGCAACTTCTTAGGTGTGATCATAGGAGCTCCTTATCTACCAATGGAATGTCCAGTTCGAGTCATAGCTACTATTCATGAGGACAAATCGTCACCATGACACCACATAGGTATAATGGACATAATTGTGTACCCCCACAATCTTTCGTCACTGGCAAGACTCAAAACCGAGTCTTCCTAAGAATGTGAGACACTCTGCCTACCAAGCCACCACCATCGGCGATTGCACTTTCATTCCTTGTTCTCACAAATTTACCCTTGTTAAATTTCGCACTTTCGTTCCTTGTTCTCGCGAATTTTAGCAATGGTAAAATTTTCATTGCGGTATTTTTGATATTTTTTGTATTCTTTAACTATAAGTTGTCAAATTTGTTGATGTATGTGAGGTAGATGACTCTTTGATTTGATAACTTCTAGTCAAGAATACTAAAAATACCAAAAATAGTGAAAACTTAGTCTATTTTTAAGATATTTTAAAAAAGAGATTACGGGGTTATTCCAGAAATTGGCATTAAGTCAGTTTTTTGGTTTATGTATTATAAGAGAATGATCTTTCTCGTAAAGCGTAATAAGTCAGTTTTAAGTTTAAGTCAATTTTGTGAAACAACCCCTAAGTTATAAACGACACCACCTATTGTGGGCCTCACCGTGCGTTTATTACGGAAATTTGAACTGTTCATCTAATCATCTTGTAAGGCCCGTAGAGTAGTGTATTCATACAATAAATCAGCTTGATTGGATACCATTAGGTATTATTAACTAAAATGTCCATGACCGTCCATTTTATAAATCAAAATTTTATTTTCGATATATCTATTGATGTATGATGAAGTTGATTTATTACATAAACGCTTCAGATTATCGCAATGATTATATGGTGTTTCCGCCTCATCTGTTTTACGGAGTATAACTTATTCTAAAAGATGTTTTTCTGCTCTCACCTCTCATTCATGTAGCGCATGCAAATTATGTGTCTTGGGGTAAATAGATATGTAGTGGTGTACTAGCTGCAAATGGGATTAATATTAACTTAAGTGTAAATTTCAAAACAAATTACTCAATTATCTTTCCACTGCAGTTAAGAGTGAGTGTATTTTTTGCTAAATGAAATTTGTGTGATGTATGTGAGGTAGGTTTTTGATTTTGTCTGAAACATGAGAAAAGAGGAAGAAAAAGTAATCGGACAGAGATATAAAAATGTAGTGTAAATAGGACAGAGATATAAAAATGTAGTGTAAATAGAATTCGTAAGCGTAATTTATCGAAATGGTCCATCTAGTTTCACCCTAGTCTCGATTTCGTCCCTCTAGTTTCAATTTCGCTCTAACGAACCCTAGTTTCAATTTTGGTCGATTTGAGTACAATTGATAACGGCCGTTAGGTTAAAAATAACGGAAATCGCAATTTGGGGGTTTTTGAAGGGGCAAACATGTTTTTTCGCCCCCCCCCCCAATACCAAAACCCTAACTCCTCTTATCCATTTTAAAGTATTATTTTCATCTGAGAGTGAAAAAAAAAAAAAAAGACTACTTTGTTCGATCAATCGAACATCGAAGACATGTGAAATGGGGAGGATGAGTTAGGGTTTTAGTATTGGGGAA